>WURS02466735.1:0-13266 GCA_011762765.2 Rhinocypha anisoptera | reverse complement strand
CCTCGAAGAAATTGTCAAAACCCGTTTGGCCCCTACGTCCGATCGCAAGGAGATTTGAGGGGTGAAACCCGGGTCGTTAGTTTAATAAAAATTGTGAAATTGCAGTGTATTTGTAATTTTTTAAATTCAAGAATCTTTTCTCCCAGTCTGAAGAGCCTGATAGTGCTGACCAAACTGCAAGCCACACACACTGATACTCATAAATTATGAGGTTTCACTATTTGAAACATGTTTTCAGAGGGTCTTCTGAGTCTAAACTTCCTTCTACCCTTCTATTCCCATCCTTGAATATCCTTCCTCCCAGTCTGAAGATCCTAATAGGTAAACACGACTTGAAACAAAACATATACTCATAAAATGAAAATTGATCAATAATTTGTCATGTGGATTGACATAGGTTTATAAGGTTGTCTTCCTTTGAGTCAATAACCTCGCAAATATTTATTGCTAGTTTCCCAAAGTAATACTGATTGGTCTAGCTTGTTTAAGTCCTATTTGTTGTAAATCTCCAGAACTTGATCATGCAATGCCACTGTATTGGAAGCACTATTGTTAAGTCAAGTTGCAATATCATTTTACTGTCATAAAATAAATAATTTTCTAAATCACAAAAGTACATGTTTAAAATATTTTCCAAAGACACAGCTTTGTTCCTATGAAAAATATCAAATCCTTAGATGTATTAATTTAAGAATTATTTGAAAATTTAAAGAACTGGATTAACATGGCAAATACATATAAGTTTGAAAATGTACTCCCTATCATTCCTTTATTCTCAGACTATGCATTGTCATTCTCATGGGTACATTACATTAAAATTACCAAAATATGTTTTAATGCTCTATATTTATTCCATATGTTAAGTAATCCTTCAATTATGTTTATCCAGAAAAGAAGGAATTATGCTAAATTTTCAAATGTGGTTCACATCTTCATGTTGAGTTAAAAACCTTAATGTGAGACAGGATATCTACCTAATTCATGTCATCATTCAGCTCTTAGTCATGTGCCAAGACTCAATTTGCAAATATTATTTCAACTCTGACCAAGGTGCACACTATTGATTATAATATATGTTTACATGGATCTGAGAAATTATCCCAAGACCAATCCACAGCTAGTATCTGTTAAAAGTTTCATCCCTGTGTACACATTTCATTCTTACAAAAGTTGGAATTTGTAGACTCTCAAAAGCAGATGCATACTACCTCATGACAAAGAAGAAAAGGGTACTACTTACACAGTTCCCCTTATCTTACGACTAGAATCATAACACGTTGCAACATATTTATTGCATTGTGGCTCGTGGAGGGGATAAGAAGACCATGACAAAATATAAAGATGAAATTGGTCACTTCAACATAGGTGATAGGTGTCTGACACCCATAGTTTACAAAAATGTTTTTCTAAAAAAATAAAGAAAATATCGTGATAAAAGTATATTCAATAAACTCTAAATGCCTATTAACATGGCTGTTTGAGAAATAGAATTAATAATATAATAATGATAATCGATAATAATGAGGAATTAAGATGTACAAGAATCTTTAAATATCTTAGGGTCTTAAACATTCAAATGACTATACTCAAGGTTTAATGCTTTATTCGGCATTGTGAGGAGATTATAACTATCCAAGAAGAGTTTCTAGAAGAAACCGCTGGTGGAATTTCTGTTCTCATGGGTGAAACTTTGGTAAAAAGCTATAAAGAGAAGCATATCCTTCCCCAAGTGAATGCTATGAGCAATGTGCATAACTCCTATCTCTAATATGGGTGCTAGATAAAGTATATGAGTAAATATGGTAATAACAATATATTAATTTCACTGTCATGTTCTTATTTGATTTGTGATTTACCTAATCTGATCACACACAGAACATATGTACATAAATGTTTTAGTGTACTACGATTTTATAAATTACCAAACAATTTTATAATGAATATGATTTTAGATTGTGAACTTTATGAAAAAGTCATCATGGAAATTGAGTTTAAAAAGCTGCATAGAATATTTAACATCATATAATTTAATATGATTGGAATTTGCTCCTTTCAATCATATTTCAAAAAAGGGGTACATTTTGTGACTATAATCTCTTTTTTCCAATGTAATGAAAAAATTCATAGTCAATA
The DNA here is from genome assembly GCA_011762765.2 of Rhinocypha anisoptera. NCBI lineage: Eukaryota > Metazoa > Arthropoda > Insecta > Odonata > Chlorocyphidae > Rhinocypha > Rhinocypha anisoptera. The sequence continues at coordinate 11,133 of WURS02466735.1, read as the reverse complement.
AATATAGGATTTAAAAAATTCTAAGCAGTATTGGAATGGTAATATCACATGGGCTATTTTTAATGATTAACTAAAGATTACAGATAAAGTTGTTTAGAAAAGATAATGAAATTTAATTCCATTGCAACAATTACTGTTTGTAAATCATTTCATTGATATCCTATGAATAGTAGTTTTGTCATACTCTATTATTGATTTGATATCATTTTTCCAGATCAACTGCTGAGATAATCAGATCCAATTACTGATGGTAATTTCAATTTAAAGTAAAGTAAACACCCAATTATTTTCATTAAATAGTGATTATCATGCTGAAGATACACTATTTTGGAAACATATGTTTTTAAAGTTATAAGTACTCAGATACAGATACAAGTAGTTGTAGAAGAGGCCGTTACTTAGTGGAAGTCTAACATGATGATAATAAAACCACTTTGCTTTCCACTAAAAAGAATATATTTATTGCGACTAGTTTCTCTACTAACACCTTAGTACTTTCATTAACACCGTAGCACACTTGAAAATGCTACGGTGTTAGTAGAGAAACTAGTCGCAATACATATATTCTTTTTAGTGGAAAGCAAAGTGGTTTTATTATCATCGTCGCAGTTGGTGTTTGAGTAGTTCATGGAGGCAGGGATACTGTCGAAGTCAGAATCTAGCAAACAAGTCACAACATTTCCCTTTACAACTTTCACACTATCCAGCTTCCTACATTAAATTCCTACACACATTCAGCTTCCTTCCTACACTAATCCAGCTTCCTACATACAATATAATTGATAGCTTCGGTATAATACTACTTCAACCGTATTTCTCTAATTTTAATTATTTGGAAATAGTAAAAAAAATCTCTGTCTCTCATCGGACTATTTAACTGAAATTTGTTACTAATGTTCATATGTTGTAATGATTAGTCATTAATATTCACCGGTATTAATATTCAAACCTAAATGTTATCCAAATTTCTCATTATGACATGTGTGTGTAAATAATGACTATAATATTATACATAAAGGAGTAAAGTCGTTGCAGTATCTGATTCATTCACTGGTCAAACGGGAAAAAGTTTTCGAATTAAAAGTATTTTTTCCCAGTGAAGCCAGCAACAGTTCACCAGAAGGTTAGGTACTTGAATTTTTGATTCGCTATTTAGTGTCATATACATTTTTTTATTTTGTTTTAGCAGGAGGTAAATATTGAAAATTATATCAAGATTATTTTTAAAACAGAACGCAGATAAATAAAAGATGATATCCCGTTCAGTGTAAACAGGGTAATTCATTAAATTAATCAGAACTCCGAATGTAGTCCATTCCATTATTTTTGCCTTATAGGGAACTAAATACGTGTGTTCACCAATACCCGATTATGGACGGGTCTAGTAGGAGTTCGTCATAGATACCTAATTGGTTTTTGTAATCTTATCACTGAATCACGGTGATAATTTATCGCATGTTGAAGCTGGATGTAAATACAATACGATTGTTAAGCTCAATAGCAATAAGTTTGCTGGAATTGGATTAAATCCTTAATTCTACAAGTTGAGAATTATCAAAAATTTATTTAGAGACTCCCCACTTGTTTTTAAGTGGCAGGAGAATGAATGAAATCACGGGAGACATTAGTACATATCAGGGCTGTTTGAAGAAGCTAGAAAGAGTGGGATGTAATTCTACGGAGCTGGGATTAAAAATGGAGTCAAAATGTACAAATTAAAAATACGTCTAAATAAAATTATTGTTACATCATTAAAAATAAACGTTTCTGTGTCATGATTTTTTTAAATGAAGCGATTAGAAAAATACAATCACGTTGTCAGTTCAATTACTTTTGATGGCCAGATTTTCTAATTAAATTAGACATTAAAATAAGGTTGGACCCAAAGAAAATGTAAACTTTCCTTTACGATAGATGTTTCGTTCACTGTAATTGCCGGCCGATTGACTTAATTTTTTTTTGCAAAATGCTTAAACGTTTCCTGATTCGGGATATCGGGCATAACTTACTATCTTCTGTCACCAATTTCACCACTTCGCCTCGCATTTCTCTTCCCCTCCACTTTACTGCTTCCTTCGGACCTCCTCCCGTAACTTTCACTCTTCACCCGCAGCCATGCCTAGCACCTCATCACTCCCGTTCCTCCCGGACCGCCTTAAGCTCTTGCACACTCATCCACTTCCACATCTATAGATATTCATTTGGAAATACAGGAATCTATAATAGCTCATATTATCTAATTAAGAACCTAACTTTAGAAAAATATATTTAAACGCTTTTTATTACTCTTTACCAACGGTTTATCTCCAACTCTTTAATTAATTTCAATAAAGAGAATACATAGCAAGAGAGAGGCATGGGGAGGACGGGGGAAAATAGAGAAATTTAATTGGTAGAAACCTGAAAATTCTTTAAGATTTGTTTAGACAGACGGCCAACGGGATGCTTGTACGTCACAAGTGCAGTGCGATGCCTAAGGAATGAAAACAAACCATAAGAAAATAAAAAAAACTTAAATCTGGATAAAGTTAAAGTCAATGCAAGATACACCAAGGTGAGAGAGCATAAATTAGAACAGTTAGATCAATTATCTGGGTACTATTCTGGAATAAACAGGAGACAAATGCGATTGATTTGGTATCGAAATAAAAGAAATTACGAGAAGGAAGGATTTTATGAGAGGTACCAAATTGAAATTGGTGCATGAAGTGAGATCATTTACAACGTTAAAATTAATTGTAATGTTTAGTGGCTCAAAGTTTATTCAATACGCATTTATACCCCAAAAGTATGTTTATTTACAAAAACCCGTAGGTTTAGCTTAGTATTCTTCCAACTTCCTAAGAAATCTCATCTTTGTGCAGTTTGACTTTCAAATAAACTTTCATTCTCTTTTTTCCCTTGGGTTTGAGTTTTCGTTGTGGATATTATCCAACATTTCCCGCAAACCTTCGTTATTATAGGCGTCAACTGTAAAACTTGTGCTATAAGCTGCATAACCGTTCACCGTTACTTATCCTAGTTATTCACTGTTATTTTACTCGAAACACATGATCGAAGATGATGAACAGCTTACCTTAAAAACACGTGATCGATGAAACGGTCAATGATAGCAATTATTCAAGTAATAAGCAAGTATTCTAATTACCACTCTTTAATGCAAAAAAATCAGCAAAAAACACAAATAATATGAAATATTCCATAAAACATTTGTTACCAGTTGTTGAAAAAACACTAGTATGCCTTGCTTTTGGCGAAAAAAAAATAACACAAAAGTTTTTAGACTGCTCCCGTCTGTACACGTATGTTCTCACGCCACGCCCATCGATTCTCAAGACTGACCGGCGAGGGGTTAGTTCACAAAAAAAATCCAGTGAGGGCGCTTTTCGTCACTGCCAGTCTTCGGCGCCAGTTTCGTTTTTTGGAGGAGACTCCAAGGAAACCAATCACGAGACTTTCGGTTACCATGGTATCATTCCACATTTTGAAATAGTTCGCACTTGCACACAGGTTACTTTCCATACGCGGACTGGCCTATACACGTATAAGAGATATAGGAGAACTATCACGCGAGAGCAGTGGCACGCGGAGCAGTGAGGGAGAGGAGAAAATCCACGCAATTTGGAAAGATGGAAGTACGGAAAAAAAGGGCCAGGTCATAATACCAGTGCATTTATGAAAAGTTAAACCCTTTTTCAAGAGGTCGTGTTCACCCAGGCAGTAGAGTTCTTGGCTACTGACCGGGGAACCCGGGTTCGAGACCGGGTGACGACCCTCCGGACACCTCCAGCTAAACCCAATCTGAGTGATTTTTCGGGTACCGCATCTTCGTAGGAAACCACAGGCGGCACAGGGAAATGAACTGACCCCTCTATACACTGATGTGTGGATTTCCACACGCCGTGGGCTTAGTGCTAGGTGGACTCTACCCTCACTTAACACTCCAACCTTCGGGTTGATTACTGTGGTAATGTAAATTGCATAGCTGTTTTCTAGAGCTCTGTTTCTTCCTTTCTTCCTCTTCCTCATGATATAAATCTTGGATCATACCATTTAGAAGTAATTTTCTTACTCGTGGGTTCTGAGATACAGAAGTTTTACTCCTCCTCCAACAATTCGATGACCTTCGCGGGAAGACGGTGACCATCGAGGAATTCCTCTTGACACAAACCTTAACCCTTTTTCAAGTTTACCACTCGTTAAAGTTTAACTTGTCACAGTTGTCACGCAACCATTAATATTTTTCAAAAGTTATGTATTCAATTGTTAAAAGGTGGTTTTATACTTTTGGTCACGGAGCACGCACTGAACCCTAAAGAGAATCAGTTCCGCTTCCACGCACCACGCAAGGATTTCATTTCCACTCGGCTCAGCATTTCCATCCAGGGATATTCACGACTACCTAAGGCGTCCTCCCTTCATCCACACTCTCTCTTGCTTGTGACCAGTCTCCCGTTCGGGGCACGGATGGTCGGGTGCCGAACTGATGATAAAGAAGTGACGATCAATTGTAAACATAGATCCGTCTCGTACGCATGCAGTTTTCCCCTTTCAACAGCAGTCTTTTTTCCACCACGGCCACCAGGTTTGGATGAGCATTTTGACCAAACACTTGAGATTTTAACATGAAAGTCAATATTTTAAATGAATATTTCCTTATTAACCATGTTCGTGGCTAAGGTACGCAAAATGGTGCACAAAATTTTCGTTGGGGAAAAAAAACCTGATCCTTGATTCTAAAACAACATTAGAGCCAGACAAAACGAGTGAATTTAGCTCCAAAATTTCAGCACAGATGGAGGTGAACCTGGATTTGAGTTTTTCAACAGGGATATAGGACATTATGCCAGGGATCGCTATCGAAGAGTGGGGGGGAATATTTCTGTCTTTATACAAATGAAAATTATTCCGGCTTAAATAAAGTTGCGCAAATGTTTAGTACAGTATTGTGGAAAATGAAGCCTAACCTCCGATTTTCCATATACATACGGTGGTGTAAGAGATCGTACTTGGCTCTACTGTGTGGAACTCTTTCATAATTGCACAGACCAATCGTATATATTTGTCTACATCATCTGATGACGTTTACTATGTAGACCATGGTTGTCCAACTGGCGGCCCGCGGGCTGTACGCTGCCCGCGGTTCCATTTATCGTGGCCCGCGAAAGGTCATAAGAAAAAAATTCAGAAATTTTCAATTAATGCCGTCCTTTGTGAGAAAGGGTTTATAATCTAATCATCGTTTTTGTTCACGACAAGTGCTATCCCCGCGCCCCGAACAACAAAATGCCCTCCCCTCCCCACCTCTGCAAAAGCCGCACACTCCATATACTGCGCATCACAGCTCGCGCACGCCATAACCTCCCTCCGGGTGCCACTGACTGCTGACTGTCACTTCACTTTGTCTCGTCACACGCACCTGTTAAGTTAATTTTGATTGTGTCATTAGGATAGAAGTGAATCATTTTCTGTTAACTCCTTCTTCATCTTGATTTCTCTTCTTTAATTATTTTTATTCCTTACATTGTTCCTTATTGTTACTTTTTAAAATATTAATTTATTACTATATGACTCGCAACAATATTATAGGTTCAAGTTGTGGCTCTTGGGGTCTTGAAAGTTGAAATACCCCTGATGTAGACGAAACCGGTCGAGAATAAAGAATAGAATTTTGTGGAAAGTGCAAAGTTTTATTTATCTTGTGCAATATACTTAGTTGCCTTCCAGCAGAGGGTTTTGTTAACCGCGGGGTTTATCATGGACGTAACCCCCGTGGTTGACGAGCGATACCTTGTATTGGAATGGATCGGAGAGGATTCCACGTGTCCCCGGCACCCACGTCGTTCGCCGGAACGCGAAAATGCTTCCTCAGGGGACGGGAGAAGAAGAGACGTGAGGGCGGTGAAAGTGAAATCCCCCAGAGTGGGGCCGTTATACATACAAGTATATATCGGCGTGTATATTTACTGTTACGTCTTTCTAAATGGGAGGACGTGGCCGTCGGGGTGCGGGGAGACGCAGAACCTACCGACCGAGTCATCCAGTCCGGTTCTCCCGGCGGCGGCGCCTCGAAGAGGGGGAGGCCGCTCCTCCGCCGCACCCACCTCTGCTCCCCTTCCCTCCCTCCTCCCACACCCCGCCGCTCTCCCACATTAGATTCCCACCGCCGGCTCGCCTCCCCGTGCCCGGATGATACAGATTTCTCCCGGGACCACTTCTGATATTTATCTTCTCGATACTTGCGCAATTACAACCGGAGCGGACTCGAAATAGGTGTTCGGATTTCTTAACCGTGGCGATCTTTAAATCTACTGGACCGGCGAAAGCATACTCTGGCGTCGAAATAATTTCCTCTTCTGCACGGCACACTTCGGTGAACTACGACCTGATGAGTGAGAGCGGGTGCACAGTAAGTGAGACGCCGTGAATTTCGCTCCGCAGGACATGAAACTACCGCCACTTGAAGGTGCTGTCATGCGGTGGAACCTGGTGGTGTAGAAATGAATAATTGATGTGGAATTTCAGTGTTTTCTTCAAAAAATGTCATGTTTCCATTTATATTAATGCACTACCATATGTATGTAATTCATTTTTTTTGCCTAATTTATATGTATTTCAATTTTAATTAAAATTTCAATTCCATTATTATTATTCATTAGCTCATTGGTAAAATATTCGTTGAATCATAAATGCAATTGATTGTAAACATGTAAATTTAATTGTGAAGATCTACTTTATAAACCCACATCTTCTTCCATATAGCTCATGCTTGTTTAAAAAAATTGTATTTTATACCATTCTAATAATATTTATGAGTAACGATATGATGTATCCTGAATGATAGTCGACGATGTATTTCCCAGTAGGTTATTATTGATCATCAGTTTGACATCATTTATGTTTAAAAAGTTTTCTCCTTACCCACTGTATCATTTCCTTTCGTGCATGTAGTTATTCAAACCCCTCTTGTTTAACACCTTTATACCAGATATATTAGACATATTCTCAGGCAAAACTTAGTGTGAGTCCATCGTACTGGGGGTAAATTTACAGATTTCACATGCATTTTTATTGAACACGATCATGGGTTTGCAATGAAGCATTAGGTGATGATGTAGCCTTTCAGCAAAATCATAATTGCTCCTTGGCATAGTTATTTCATTAACTCCCAGGAAGATATCTTCTCAATAAATTCTTTAAGCTAATCATGTATTCTATTTTCCGGTATCCCCACACTGATTTCTATGCCTGGCTTTCATTGATATCTATGGTGGCGTGTCCATACATTGTTGAATTCCATTATAAAATTTGGAATCAATATTTTGCAAAACTCACAGAAATAGTCCTCTTGAAGCTACTGTATAGTGAAACATGTTGACTCAATGAATATTATTTCTGTGGAGTTTGCAAAGTATTATTTCCATATCCTTTTAAATTCGTTTTTTTAGATCATATTTTATCTCTTCAATTATTATTCTATCGTTCGTCTGCCCTATGCTAAAAAATATCAGTCCTAATTTACCTTATAGCTACCCTACCTTGAATTCTGCCCAAGAGAATACTCTCTAAATCTTACACCAGAAATCTTTCATTCGTCACCTCATGGATTATTTTCTTACTACACCATTTGTGATTAATTTAAACCAAATATTTTTTTGAATTGCAATATAAAATACATACGGTCGTGAATGCATTCGAGTGGTCATTCCAAGTTTCTACTGAAAGTCAATACATTCATCAGAATGACTATGAAATACGCACCAGATTCCAGATGCGTTTAGCGGTATGGTTCTTTCCACTGTCACAAATGGCTGCTTTTTAAAAAAATTGAAATAATGCAACGCCTGGCGCTGAAGTCATTACAGGTAGTGTTGTTTGGTTTATTTGAGATAGAGATGCTCTGTAGAAATGGTAGATTTTAACTTCCGCGGCATATACCCAATTGAGTTACAGGAAGATAACTTAAAGCTGTCAAATACTGGTGTACAATGAGATCTCAAATATAATTGTAGCAGTGATCTCATTATTCTGGCATTTTGTCTTCCGGTAACTCCATGTTGAAATGGGACCGGGAAAGGATAAAAATTGCAGTAATTTGTATATTATCATAAATTTTATTTGAAAAGCCTCCTTGATAACAGAGGCTTCCAAGTAAATTATTTACTTGGAAAAATTCTCTAAATACTCCAATCTCAATACATTAATGGCACTTTTTCGTTCAGTTTATTTTTGACTTCTTAAGAATTGTTTTGGATTAATCGATTGGAAGATTTTAAGAAGTTATTTTAATTGAATTTGTAACTGAGAGGAATTTGTACTACGGAATTGGTATTTCATTAAATCTCAATCAATGTTTTATTGTTGAAAATTCAGGAAATTCAATTTTTTTAAAAATGGTTTTCTTTCTTTGTGTTATTTCAAGTCTTGTTAGCTACCAGGCTCTTCAGACCGGGAGGAAGGGTATACAAGGATGGGACTGGAAGGGTAGGAGGAAGTTTAGGCTCATAAAAGCCTCTAAAAATATGTTTCGAAAATTGAAACTACGTAGTCCGGAATATATCATTCAGCTGCTGGTCACTTTCCGCCATTATTGGTCCTCAGGAGCTACACAGCGGTGCGCTATTATCTTCTATTGCTAGCCCCGATCGGCGAGTGAAGGTGAAGTCACCCTCACGCGCCGAACCCTGGAAAACTACATCTTGGAAGTATGCGAATAAGTGTTTGAACCGACCTCAGAAATTACGGAGAACATTTTAATGAGTGAATGAGTTTTCAGGCTTCACTTGGTGGAATTCCCTCATCAAGAAAGGCTTAAAATAAAACACTACAATTCCACATAAAAGTTTTATTCCAACACAACCAGGTTTCGTCGTAGAACAGCATCTTCAGGAGAAAATTTCAGATCTGAAGATAATGTTGCACGGCGAAATCTAGTCGTATTGAAAACAAACCTTTTATGTTGAATTGCAGTGTTTTCATTTAAATCTTTCATAATGAGGGAATGCCATTGCTGAAAATGACTGAAATTTACATAATAACCTTTGGATCGATCGAATAATTATCTAATTGAGCAATTTTTGATTCACTATTTAAGGAGCAACAGAATTCAAACGATAAAATGTATAAATCACCTTTCCACACCATCCCAATGAACCAGCATTCAGCACCTTTTTTTCAGAGCGGAAAATGTGTACCTTTACTTCGTATGTCACATCAGATATGAGTTAACATTTGAGCAGAAAGAATGGCAATTTTGCATATAAATCGTTCTTTTTTCTGCAATTAGGAAAATTATTTTAATTCAAGGCTGAATGTTGACTTTATAATTAATTAAGTTTAACTTTCTCGTTTCTCTCAAGTTATAAAATTAAAGGTAATTATTCCGACGAGGAATGTGATGAGGAATATAAGGGAACCGGTGGTGTAATCGAATCCTCCAGTCGTTCGCACCAGACGCCAACAACAACCTCATCACCCCTTTCCTCCACATGCGTTCACTCTGTCCCGTCCTGACGGAAAACACGTGTCTCACTGGAGGGCACTGTTTTAAGGATGTATTGGCTATATAACCGTAGTCAAAAGTTATTGATTCGACACCAAGCGATTATCGGCTTTTTTGCTATATTTAGGAAGAGCATCTGAATCAAATTGATTTATTAGTCAAATCGAATTGTTAGTCAAAAAAAATAAAACCAAGTTGTTAGTTGTTATCGGTAATTTATGTATTTTTTAGGCATATAGATTCGATATTTAAATCAATTTAAAGCTCAATGGGCCTCTTTTCACTTCCGTGACCAACCTATGGGCTTGAAGTATCGAAAACTGTGCAGCTCAAATTTTTATTTGTTTTATTTTAATTCTTTCTTTAAACTAACTAATATGTAAATAGGAAACAGTTTTGTTGTTGAAATTACGTATTTTACGATCATAAATGAAAAAAACGAACTGATTTCTTATGCCATACATTCTGGCAGCGTCGCAAATATTCATACGTTGTCAGCACTGCACTATGAAGGTGGACGCTAACTCGTCAGTTTTTTCGAATGGAAATAAAAATTCGTCGTTTTATCTATAAAATCAATAAAATATATTGTACTCATTATCAATTGAAAATAAATGTCAGGTGACAAGCATTACTCTTGGAAAGGACTGAGAATGTATATCAACAAAGGATATCAGAGAGTCGAAATGAGTCCGACGTTGCCACGTTTATGCCTTGCAATTGAAGAAAAGCGTCGAGTAGCTGCAATTCATTATAAATCTTTCGTGCACTATTCTCTTATTGATTGTTTTTATCGGTGATATCAAATTATAACACAAATATGTATTACACTGAAATGCTTCAATGGATTCTCATTTTTAGTTACATGTTTAATGTCCCCTTAAAGTTGTAGAGTCACATAAAATCAACCATTTCCAATAAGAGTGCTTGTTAATTTCAAACTTCGATATCTCTCAAAAGATCTTCTGAATCGTTTTGAAATTTGGCAGTTCAGTTACTTATAATAAGTAGAAGATCCAACCAAAGTTTCCTCGATTTGTCATTATTCCAACTTATGGTCAATACATCCTTAAGTTTCCCCGGTACGCGCGTGGAAAGGGAGACGGGGAATCTAAGGGGACACACGGGAGCGGAGGGAGGGAGGGAAAACGCACTCGCACGCAACCAGACGAGGAGGAAGAAGAAGACCAAGCTGCGTGCAGTGTGGTGGAAGGAGGGGGGAAACATTCTTCGCAGGAATCGATTAATCAAAGGGCAGGGAGAGAGAGAGAGAGGAGGGGAGGATGGGAGGAATTCTCAGTGAGAAAAGTCCAGCAACCTCACTGCCTCCGCCGCCGCGGCCAGCCGACACACCGACCGACTTTTCACGAGAGTTATTCTGAATGAGAGGTGACCACTTGAGGAGCCGCGTGCGAAGAACCGATTGCCGAGTGGGAGTGTGGGGAGGGGGGGAGGGGACACACATTCGCCGGGAAGCGAACGTGTCAATCCTCATTAGGCTCACGTTACAACCTTCTATACCTTCGGTCTCTTGCAGCAGCCACTTTCTCAGGGAAGTCCCGGCTCGAGAGAAGGAGAACTTCCGCGTCACCCTACGGTCCACCCCCCTCCCCTCCCTCCACCACCCCCCC
>WURS02466724.1:0-30043 GCA_011762765.2 Rhinocypha anisoptera | reverse complement strand
TAGCGGTAAGTGGGCGATTGTCTTGCCTTCCATAGTTCTTTTTAAAAAATTAGCTGTATACCAGAAAAACACCACTGATAAAAAGCTTCTTAACTCGATATTTTCCTCCTTATAAACACCAGTACTAAAGTATATCAAACATAGCAATTACAAAATTTAAAAACAAGGTAAAATTTTAAAAAGATCCTGTACCAAAACCAGAATTTTTAAGTGCCTGGATAATGTGAAATCCGGTAGCAAGATGTGGCAATCTGCAAAAAAAAGTTTCATCTAAATTGGATGTACTGTTTTCAAGATCCTAACTGATGTTGGCAATAGATAAACTAAAGTCTCTTACAAGACTGAGTCTCTATAATAAAAAGAAAGCAAAGTTAATTAAATTTCTCAGTGTGTCTATCTCTTTAGTTTATCACCTCGGCAACACTTCGGTAACACTACATCACAACTCATTCTTAAATTGAAAGATTCCATTTGTAATTGAATTAAATAATTCTTAAAATCCAGTAACAAAAGATTTAAAGTACCTAAACCAAACAATTGACAGAACAACAAAATAAGTGTGCAATCAAAATAAATAATAAATAAACTTTTCAACAAACCAAAACAATACAGCAAACTATAAATTCAATGTAGTTTTTAATTAAATTTCATTTTAAATATTAACAATTTGGTAAGTTTTGGTGTAAGTTGTCGAGTTAAGTTAAAAAAATAATATTTAAAAAGTAGATTTTAAATAAAACCGAGTGAAAATGGGTAAGCATTTTTAAACCCGTATCGGGTAAACCATTGGGTTTGGAACTAATCTTTCTGCCTAATATAAAATTTTTTGAATAATCGGTTAGGGCAATTTGGATTTTTATTGAGAAAAAACATATTTTTACTTGGGTACAAGTTTGGGTTTGATTTTAAATCATATATTGTCCCTAGTGAAAATGCCGCTGGGAAAGTCAAGGAGCGTGAGTAGTGCAACAGACCTTGCATCATTGTCGTCGAAGAGTTCCAATTCGGTTGACCTGTCGCCCGATTCCTCGCCCGACAGTGACATGTACACTCGGCGGATTCGCAGTCGACGTCGAAGCTACACCTCGGCCACAAAGAAGATCTCCTCGGTGGTCAAGCAACTCGGCTCGCGCACACCCAGCACTCGACGATCGCGCAAGAGTAGAAAACGAAACATTTTCGGTAAGTCAAACTATTTAGGGGTCGTACTATAATTACGTCAGCATGTAAGAGGAGGGTGTGGGTAAAAATTCTTCATAAACTCTTTCATTGAACAGTGCTTTTTAGTAAGCAAAAGTGCTCCCATACGGGGAGAGGGAGTTAAAAAATCCCAATATTTTACTTACGTAATTAAAGTATGGCCTCTTACCGATTTGATATAATCATACCGAACACGATGTGTTTACCAAAAAACAAATAAATAGTGATGTACATGGTTGAAAAGCTTATGATCCAAGGATTTCAAATATATTAATATTTAAGCAATAGACCATCATTTATTTAAAGAAATTTTTTGACAAAATTATAAATGTCTCGGAATGTTTCTTACTTATTTTTTTTGTTTCTGGGAATTTTTTGATAAAACTTTCCATAATTAAAAAGAAAGATTAGGAATTATTTTATTCAATATTAATGTTTTATTTTGAAAATTAATAACAAAATCTGCAATTTATATATATATATATTTGAGGTTGTCTACTTTGAGTATGATATGTACTATCAATAATTGGTTTTTTTCTTAATTTTATTGTACAAAAACATGTAGAATGTTCTCAACTTTAACTTAAAGGCTAGTTTTTGAAGGTAATTTTTAAAATTAGTGAGTTAAAAAATAATAAACAAAATGTTTTGATTGAACTTTGAAGTAAAAAAATTATTCAAAGTTAAAAAAATCCAAAAATATAATGATTTTAGAATGACTTTATTTTAAAGTTACAGTTAAGTTATGTTACAATATTTCTTAAAATTATCATAATCATACTATTTTTTTTAACTATTTGACTGTATGAAGGTTCCATATCGAAGCGAACCAATCGAAGCTTGCCAAAGGTGACCTTTGAGCGCAACTTGACGTATCGGTCAAGCTCGCGAGCGCAGTCCAATGTGCTAAAACAAAGCCGTAGCATCGTAACTCGTCGATCCATCAAAACCTACTTTGTAAAGAACAAACAAAGCAAACGTTCTCAAAGTGGCAAGAGACGAACGCGTAACAAGCAAATTCAGTTCTACAAGTCAACTTCTAAGGCTCGATCCAACAAGACAATGTCTTCCGGTTAGAAAGTCTAGACATTTGTAACAACCTAAATCTGGTCGTTAAATCTCCAAACAAGTAATAAAATTTTTAATTAATGAACAAAGAAATTCACAACCATTAGTGCTAGTAACCAGAAATAGATCCTAAATTACCACATTTCGCACTGTCAATTTGAGTTGATATATAACTTCCCCCTACTCCAAATGACAAGTTTCCGTCGCGACATCTAAAGAAGTGGACATTCTGCATCCTTGTCATATGACAGATTAAGAGTACTTGAGTGTCAACATGTACAAAGATAAAATATAAAGACTAAAATAAAACTCGCCATCTCCAAGTTACCCTTGCTAGCTATTAATAAATCATAACTTCTAGAGAGCAGTATTGAGCGTATCATAGTGCAAAGTTTCTTAATCATGACTAATCAGTCTATGCGTATACTATAGTATTGATCGTTTCATCGGTGAACTCGGAGAAATGAAAGTGTGGCAAATTTGACGCCGCAAAAAGCTGGTAGTCAATTAAAAGTAAAAAAGTAGAAATATAAAACTAAAGCAATAAACCTGATGCTGAGCCAACCACAAAGTTTTATCTTAATTGGAATGGATTGGTTCTTTATCGCGTCTAGAAGTGTAACTGGCTCAATGGAGGATCACAATATTTCCACTATATAAAAAGACAACATGTTTAAGACGGATAGGAAACAATAATCATCATGTTGAAATCATTGTTCGTTTTCGTTTTCTGTTGGTCATCTTTAGCAGCAGAGTCAATCGATCGTAAGTTTAACTTGATTTGGTGAAAACCTCTTCAAAGTTTCCAACTTGGATAATTGTTGTTTGTGTTTGAATATAGCTGATCAACTAGATCATGCAATGCAAGTGGGTATTGCCGAGATGGCCACAGTGGAGCGAGTCCGTCTGAGCGAAGTGGGCATCACGGACCTCAGCACTTTCGTAGCCACTCAATGTCACTTTCTAGATGTAAGTTGGCTTTGATCTGCTTTTTTGGGTAACTTATCTAATCGGTCGGGGCTTGACTCGCCAGAACGAACACTATCTCTGCTTGGCAGTGGCCAAGGGAAGACTACAAAGCGACACTGATCATCACATGTACAACGTCCTGGTCATAGTACCCATCGTTGGTGTCATTCAGAATAATCAAGTCACCAAGTTTGTTGTGGAGAGTGTTCAAATCAAAGTGATCGACTCAAGCGCCTTTCAGACCGGACCCCTCACACTGTTCGGCACCAGAATACGCACCAAGGCTCATGTGGCACCTGCCGTGATTCGGGCCACCAAAATGTTAAAATCCAAATCATGGATAATGCTCAAAAGTTGAGATCAACTCCATCAACCGAAAGAAAAATCACTGCCAAAGAGTCATAAGTTTATACAACATTACCACAGTCATGCGTTTGGTTCAATTTTCTTGATTCATTTTGATTTTAATCTTATAAAATAAAATTAATAATTCAATAATAACAAAAATTAATAATGATATTAATAAATAATGAAAGTCTCATGAGTCATGACACCTAACTTTGTTATGGTAAAGAACGAAACCATCGATAGTGCCAATCAACACAAGGCGTTTCAAGACGCGTGTGTGGCTGCGTGTCCATGTGTGCTCTTTTACCACCTCTCTCTCCCACTCTCTGGCTTATCTCATCGTTGTTCAATTGAATTAGTTCTCTTCGTGATGATTCAATCACGTAACGTTTTTATCACTTTTTAAAAATTTTATTTTTATTAAGTTTAGCACTGTAGTAGTACTGTATCTTGAGTGGTCTTTCTTGCAATATGAGCGATTTTGGCGCAAATGTGTAGTGTGGCACACACGCGTGACGCAAACAAATCGCTCCTCCTTGCAACTCGTCGCTCACTTTGTGTGTGCCTTTTGGCATTACTATTACAGTGCATCAAGTGTGCTGAAGACATACAAACATGAGCCAGCTGTGTGGGTGATGCTGCTAGAAGGCACAGCTCACATTATTAGCACACAACATTGAGCAACTAACTAGAAAGCTTGTTGCGAAACTTGGCCACATTGTTGAATACCTTCTGATGTAAAGTGTAGATTAGTAGAACTAGCTGGTAGATTATAGGGCCCTTAATGCAACTTGGTGGATCTACTAGCAAATCCAGGCAAAAGTCATGACCAACGCGCGCACACTGCAGTGACAAGAGCAACTAGCCGTGCCATTACAGCTGAGAAGCAGATGTGCTAACAGTGCACATTAGTGATTTGTCAACCTCATCACTCTGTTTCTCTCTCTCTCTCATCAGATTCTCGAGTGTACGTTGTTTGATACCAGCCTGGTGACCAGTTTCATCCTCCCAAGAGTAAGTTGCCACAAACCTGTTTTGATTGGAAAATCATCTTGCATTTTTCTTCTTCTCTACACAGATTTTTATATTCAATGGAAAACATGAATCGAATAGCTTGTTTATTGTGATAACAAAATTAATATTCAATGTTGGCTGGATACATTTGGTCTTGCGTTTGGTGTTGAAATCATCAACAATGCTCGCTAAGTGCGTCTCCTTTCTGGTCTTCTTCACCACGGTATTTTTGGTGGTAACCTACTTGCTCCAGTGGTGCTTCAGCATCTGGATCATTGTCACCACATTCTACAAGTCGAACGATGAGAAAAGCGAGATTTATGACAACGAATGGCATGATTTGGTTCACATTGGCATCGACCAATTGAAGCAAATACTGTTTTTTCGTGGCATCTATCATGTGACCTACCCAAACAGTCCAGAGTTTCGTCAACAGCTTTTACAACTTGTCACCTCGACTGGTCAGATCACTCGTGATGAAGCTCTTGGTGTGCTCACTGAGAGACAAAACTCGATAACTAACTGTGATAGCTTGGATTTGCCATTACACGAATGCCAGCTCGACATGGGCCAACTCAAACACTTCTCTTCGGCTAACCTGATGGAGGAAGAGATGGAAGAGAGTACTGATCCTGTTTGGTTGCTCTACGTACGGCACCAGAATGAGCACTGCAATGATCATCTGTCCAACATAGCTCAGCTGCGAAGAATTGGCTTTCGTGTTGCCTTTTTTGATTGCAATTCAAACCCAACTTATTGTACTCGAAAACAGTGGTTTCGATCTCATCTGGTTTTGTTGGTGCCCAATTTGGCTTACGAATATAAACGAAAGCTGACTTTCACCTATCCCCTTGGTAAGACTATCTTCAAATCTACCCCATTATGGTTCTCATATCATAAAATAAATTTGATTTAGGAAATCAACTCGATATGGACGATATTCTACAGTGGCTTTACCACCATATTCCAAGTCGATTGTTACCCATCGAAGATATGGATGAGCTTGAAGACAACTGGCTTTATCCGAACAAGCACGATCAATCTCAGCGGAATCTAGTCAAAATGGTAGCCATGGTGGGTCAATCTCTGCGGCACCCTCCACTTCCACTGGTTCTCCTTTCACTTCGCTTTCGACACCGCATTCACTTTGGAGTGTACTTTGCATCTGAGCAACAACTTAAACAAATGCATATCAATTATACATCCAGCAATGATCCAAGATTACCAATGTATCTCGTGTCTCACTCTAATAAGTATTAAATTTTTTATTAAGTTCATCAGTTAATTTTGATTTGTTTACAGAGTTTTTGCATTGAATGCTATCAACGACAAAGAACCACAGATATACCAAAAAATTGAGATTTACTTGCGCGGCTTGCTACTTGACTCCGGCGATGTTTACTATGTCTTTTTCTTCCTTCTCAATTTGAGTTTAGCATTGAACTTTTTCTGGACTCGGTGTGTCACCCTGGGACACCGATGGCAACTTTGCCTGGTCACCATGCTCGAAGCTAATTTGCTCTTGCTAGCAGTGGTCGCCACCGGTGGGTTGTTGCTCCATCACACTTTACACCTGGTGCAAGCACTTGTACCGCACCCACTTCTCTCGCTAGTTAGTGAGCAAAATCTTACCTTGATACGAACTGTATGGTCTTCTCAGCTAGTCTCTTCCTTGCGGTGCCACTTTCTCACTGCCCACGCTTATGAACGTTTTCTCCTCACCTTCTTTGTGACTGGTTCGCTGTTAAGTATGGAAAAGGAATCTTTTATTTTCCAATATAATATACTTATCTTATTTTTGCTATTGATTTTACAGATGTTTTCCGTCAACGTTTAGTGCCTAGATATGACATGTTAAAACATATGTTTGGAGAGTATGATGATGAGTCAATCTTGCGTCTCTTCCACTGGACGGCTACTTTTTTCTCCTTCCTCAACTTTGTTTTATTTCGCAACACAAGGCGGATTAGACGACGCAATGCGGGGTCAGCCAGTCCATTGCAATCCGTAAACAACTTGGAGGATGCTGCCCAGAGGCGGCAGCAAGAGAGCAACGTGGAGGTCAGCGAGGAGTACGAGGACGGCGCTAGTGATCTTGAGGACGAATACATCGATCTTGACGAAGACATGGACCGTATGCTGGTGGAGCGACTGTTCACCTTTCCAAACTTGTGGCTTCATACCGAGCTCATTCCTACCGAGTACATCAAAGATCTTCCCCTGTGGCACTACTCTAAGGTAGACTGCAACAAGAATTTGTTGGAAGACCATCACTCTACTTCCTCCTGTGTCACCTCAAGCACCGACTCCTCCGACACTGAGGATGCTCATCAAGGAAATAAGAAAAATCTATCGCTCAGTGATGATCCATTTGACCAGATTGAGGTCTACCCTAACGCTTCTTCTTCATCTCAAGCAACTTGTTTAGGAAAATCGAAGGAATTCTCTTCGGAACCGAACTGTGTAAACGGACTGATTGAACACGTGTTTCAATCAAAGACTGAACTTAGCCAATCAGCAATCAGGTTAGCATTATTGTGACTGGTATGATGGTGATACTTATTATTGTGTACAACAAAATAGATCAAAGGTTAGAACCAAGAGACAGATCATTAGGTTGCGTCGCAAGGCGAGTCGAGAAGTGTTGGGTGCCAACGGACGCAAGTGTGCTGAGCACGAGTCGCCACCTGAGTGGATGTTGGATTTGCACGACTGCACCATCTGTCTGGATGAGTATCTTTCGGGTCAGGCTATAATGGGCTTGCCATGTGGACACAACTACCACGACGAGTGCATCCTCGCATGGCTCCTTCGTGGCAGCCACTGTTGCCCCATTTGTCGGTGGCCTTCCTACCGTCTTAAACACCCTCGGCAAGTTGGTCAGGTTTGATTACCTCTTTGTAATTGGCTTACGCGGAATAAACTAATTTATTGGCTTTTCAAATGATTGCACTGAAACACGCTAAACTGTTGCGTTATTGTAACGTACTGGTTTGAACTTGGAACCAAGATACATGTTGCTAGTATATTCACCGCGGCAATTATCAATGCACGTTTTTTAAACAGAGAGAAAAAGAGACAAGGGGAACACATTACTTGAACATGTCAATCAATCGATTGATTTCGATCGCTCCACTCGAATGTCATTCCACTCTTCGCTTCCTCACTTTGATATGCCTCAATGCCATTCTTGTTTTATGTAAATGTGAGCATGTGATTACATAAAGAAAGAGATTTGGCTTTGTTGTGTGTCTCGGAGCCTTGAATTTACACTGAAGCGTCGATTCGGTGAGGGAAAGTGGTGAAATACTTGAATCGGAGCTCGTTTTGAGGACACATGATTGAGTGGGTCATACGTCATGAGTAGTGTCGGTGGGAATGGTCCTATGCAATGGTGGCCACAGTGGTTGGCGCGTTGTCATAGCGGCCATGGCCACGGGCAAGCAAGCCAACCGAGCCATTGTCTGGTGCCAGCCGGCTCCCACCGGCCCCGAGTGCCCAATGTCACATGCCCTACCGAATCGTGCTCCTCGATTAGCTCAACCTAAACGCAACCTTCCCTTGAAAGCACTCCACAGCAACTACACCAACGGTGTACTAATTCTATTTTCGGGTGGAATCGCTCATTTCACTAGTGCCATTTTTTAGCAATTTACGTGTGTGTGTGTGTGTGTGTGTGTGTGTAAGTGTGTGCCATTTCTCTTTATCATATGGAGTACTTTCACATAACCCATTGCACAAGCATAACACTCTGCATACCAACAGGTACTCGGGTAACTTCGATTCTGACTTTTCAATTTGCACGCAAACTTAGCTAAGCAAGACCGTGACGCGTTCTCAAGGTGGTGAAAACTTGCATATTGTTGATTTATTGGCTTTTCCATTCTAAAAAAAATACCACTAATTCCTTTCCGACAATTGTAGTGATTGAAACAAAAGTAAAAGTAAAGAACAATTAAGTGCTGCTGGATGATAGGATGTATTGTTTGTCGGTGGCTTTTGCGACCTCGCTGTCGTTGTTTTCATTCCAGCTTAATTTCAAAGTTAACATTTATCTGCAAGAATTTGCATTTCTTCTGTATCTGTTAGAGCTAGAAAATCTCGCCAGCTTAACATCTTAATCTGAAAATAAGCCCCCATAGTCAACAAATGAGAGAAGTTGATAATTGAGCTCAACTCTAATCGGAACAAGAATTAGTTTGTCTTGTTTGTTTGTGGTGAGTGGAGTAGAATGTGGAATGAGCACCCCAATAGAGCCATAACGGGCGTGAATAGATGTGTTTACCCCGCCGTCGTGCTGGGGATAGCCTCAATGCCGCAGTCCATTGTGTTCCGCACCATCGCCTTTCTCAATGTCAACGGCGTTACTTGGCGTCACCAATGGCAGAGCGGCACCCACTATCTCTCTGTCAAATTAGTGGCATCAACAGTGGCGCTAGTTATGAGTTGTATGTTTGCTTCGTCTTGTCGATTCCACCGACAGTGGGTGGAAGTAACCGTGAGGTAGCCACCACCGTTTTGTTGGTGTTGAATATAAACACACGAATCAGATTGATTGACCAAAGAACGCACCAATGTTGGAGGAGTGGCTTGTCCAATAGCACGGTCCACAGCAGTGTTTGCTCTGGCTTTCATTGATCGATAGGGTGATTGCAAAGAGTCTACACGGCAAATGCTGCCACTGTCAGACATTTCTCCCATTCTCACTCTGCTCATAAACACATTGGTATCATTGGCAAGCGCAGACTAGTGTCAGCATGCGGTAAACAGAACTGCCAGTAAGTACAACTGCCAATCACACACTGGATGCTTCTCTAAAACCGTTTGAGGTGGAAAACACCAACAACGTCTGTAGGTGATGATGACCACGGTGTCTGTTTGCGTAAGTCGTTAACCATCTCCACTTCGCTCGTAGTGACGAGGTTGAGACATCAATCAGACGCATGTTTGATTTTACCGTTGAATCAGTGCTCATTCGGTTGATGAGACACCAAAATGACATCAATGAAAGCGTCAAAGGCAAAGTGAAATGATTCTAATGTTCTCTTCGCCAAGCTCACTGCTAATCAGACTTGTTTCGAAAATTTTTGTTGTTAGCACGGTGTTGTTGTTGTTTGTGCACTGCACTAGCTGTGCTTCTAGACACGATGGATTTTCTTTGTCGTAGACAAGAACACACGTCGCGGCTGTGAGCGCAGTGTGTCCATAGTGCCACTGTCGGCTGTGTTGTAACTGGGCGACTTTCACTCTTGGCACCACTGGCGCGACTGCCATCAGAACACGCTTCCATTTTCATCTTGCTCGACCACATGTAGCTGATATCGGTGCCACTCGTTAGTGCCACTGGCTTTCACACACAACGAAGCTTAGTGACCGCATCTATTGCTGCTGATGGCCAACTGATTGGTTGCATCAGCTAGTGAACAATCGGAGCATCGGCCCTGACCACCAAGGTCGTGTCAGTTGTCCCCCGGGAGAAGACCACCACGTCCGATCGGTAACGAAAACCGCTCACACGCGTTTTATCTTGCTCCTCTCGAGCAGTACACTTCCCCTCGGCGAGTACACTCAAACCTGCACAGTCAGTGTACTTTTCGCTATAAGGTTGACAGTGTTGGCGTAGAATGTGAAGATGATCGATGTGAGATGATCTCGGTGATGCCTACCAGTCACACCCCTTGAGGGGCCACTTTAATGTACTGAACACACCATAGTGTCACCACGGCCAATGCACTGGCCTTTTTTTCACAGCATCTTACCGACCGAAGTTCGACCATTGGTGAAGGCCACAATACTGATAGATCATAGTTGCCGCCAGCCTCATCTCTTGGCCTTTCTCCAAAGATTGTCGTCTTTTGCTTTTCATCGTGATTCTGATGAAATCGATGCCTGCTACATCATGCTTGGCTCGTTGAAACAATAGTGTGCGCGTCACTGGTTCACTAGTGTGATGTGTTCGCAGTGAAAACTTCTCACGCCATTGCTCTTCCTCCAATTCCGCTTTAAACCGCGGAATTCCCCACTGGTCGCTCGGTTGAAGCTACCACCGGGCAGAGCGACAAGTGGAGGACAAATTGAACTGGATCTACCAGTAATCAAGTCGAGCCATAGACAGATTGCACAGAAGGCCACTGTCCTTTAATCCAAACCAGCTGAAGGTGAAGCAAGCGTCGAGAGACATTAAAAGTGAGTTGCGCTCTTTCAAGCAACTAATCAGGGCAGAATAAATCACATTAGATCAATTCCTGGCATCACGTTACCAAAATATTAAAGTGAGACTAGATATAGATTTCTATGTAAATACACAAGCCTTGTGTCACAGGGTTGGCTTTTCCTGTGATTCTTTAAAGCAACATGTGCCTTCAGAATGCAATCGAGAATCGTAAAACATATAGTTGGATGAAATTAACGGTAAATGACACAACGATGACAAGCTTGCACACCATTCTTTTTTGCCGAGTAACTGAATAACTTTTTGATTAGTGTGATCAATACCCCATCGGTAAGCCAATGCTAGAGTTACGGGGTACTTAGAACTTTACAAACTCTCAATTTTAATCCTTTTCCTGTTGTAAAATCTAACAATTAAATATTTTTACACTTTTGGATTTTTAACGGTGTACAAAAAAACAATTGAAATAGAAGGTGTATAGAAAGTTTGATGTGTACTGTGCCTTTGATGTTGAGTTACCAGCATTTGCAAAACATTATCACCTTAATTCTTAAGCTTGAGCCCACAGTGATCGAAACGGGAGTCTTGTTGTAATTAAAATGTATGGTATAGTGGTTTGTGAGTGAGTTGCGCGCGCGGTGATTCACGCTGGCTGGCACGCTCGACTGGCAGTGCGATTGGTGGCATCCCACTACGACCGGGGACTTCCCCGATAGCCCCCCGGCACACCATCAGCACTGCCAGTAGAGCACTAGCATCAAGTTGCTTCCAATGGCGCTTACACACTGCACTGCTAATCCCAGTCGTACACTAGTCTGCTTTCACCCTGCTTTCGTGTCTATGGGGACGCCTTTGCGTACACGAATCGACACTTTGTGTAAACTTACCACTTGAGAGAAAAAAGAGAAAGAAAGAAAGAGAGTGTGAAGAGAAATGACGAAAAAGATGCAAAGCGATAAGCAATAAAGAGTTGAGTGTTTCACAGAAACTCGAGGTTAGCCTCGTGGGTACTGACAAGGAGACACCTTAACATTGCTGGTGACACTGCAGCACTGTTTTGATTCTGCCACCAACGCGTGGTGTCTTGTGTGCTGTGGCTAGCAGAGTGCGCAAGTAGTAGTAGTAGTAGTAGTACTAGTGTGATAGCAGCCAACTCGGTGGATAATGGCGAAGATCATGTGGCGGCGAGGCCTCCCAACGCACCATCCCGTATCCTTCATTGAGTAGCCCAACACTGTAGCAGTGCCAGTACAGTGAATCAGACCTGGATCACTTCTGATCGCAATCCAATGCAACTCACAACAGTATAATACTTCCCAACAACCAACGGCTCGAGTTCAAGTCCAAAAGTAAACTGCAGCAGAAGATTTAAAGGAATAAAAAATGTGCAGCTTCAAAGTGATTGATGAGAAGTATTATTGTTGTGCTCTCTATCCTTCAGACTGGCTCCATCCAGACTGAAGTATTTTCCCTAACCTGGAAGCGCGCGCCTGTGCATCGCTTGCGCCGCGCTGTTGGTGACTGGAGCGCACTCTCGCTCTCGGCGTCAGTGGCGCGCGCTCGCTCGTCACCAACACGGCCACCATCGTGACGAACACACCACCATCGTGGCTAACACACCATCATCGTTGTTTTTCAATTTACTGCGCTCTGGACTCTGTCTTCTCGTCTGGTGGGTTCCCCTCTGACACCGAGCCATCTCCTTGCTTGGCCATTGTGCAATCGATGGCCGTCCTCTCCTCAAAGTCACCATCTGAGATTGAGTGATTTGTGAAGTGTCGATTCTGTCATTGTGTGTGCTAGTGTTCCATAGCAAGCCAGTCCGTGGGTACAGCTGGCGCCAAACAATCCTCTTACGCCTTCGTCCCATCAGCCTTGAAGCAGGTAACGCTCATGTGTCTGTTTACCTCTGTTCCACTTGGGATCGCTTGTTGCTTGGCTCAAGTCTCGGTACACTGGGTGCACGGTCGGTTGTCCATGGCAACCCTCGCGGGTCGATCATTTTCAATTTTGCTTACCTGCTCGCCCAGCTATCGCCAGTCTGTCTGTGTATGGTGTGCGTGCGTGTCACCTGTTCAAACCAATCACCGTTTCCACCGTGTCGCTCACTTAGTGTTCCATTGAGAACCAATCAAACCAGACATCAGTGCCCGGTAAATCGACTTATTAATCGGCACAATTCGACCAATCGATCTCGTCACTGATTTGTCCAGTTGTTTACTTTGCACAATCTTTTCCATTTTGGGAAATATGTTTTTTTGTTCACTAGTAGAAATCTATTTATCTCATCCTTCGTCTCCTGTCAAGTTCACTAGTGTAAAGTACCCATTGACACCATATGGTTGTAAATTGCACGAAATTCCGTGCAATCAGATTCCTGTCCTCTTCCTGGTTGAACTTTGATACCATTAGGAACTTGTCCACTGACCATGTTGATCAAAGTACTCGGGCAATCACAAACAACCATCTGTTGATACATCTAGTAGTGCTGAGAAGGCTACTATTCGATTGGCTATAATTAGGATCTATCCAAGTGAGCGTCATGGTTGTCATACTATCAAACCGATGGGGATAGTGCCTACGGTGTGCCCCACTCCACTGGTAGCCTCCCACCAATCGGCACTTTGTTCTGGTCTCGTTTGCCTATCACGCACTCGTCCAGTAGACTTTGCCCTAATGGACTGTGGATTCAGATCTCATGGACATCTCGGCAGCAGCAATCGCTGTGTGCCAAGTCTGGCAGTGCGAGCCACACTTGTTTGTATTGGTGGCCAGTGTCAGTGTTGTCAATCGACGCCATAAGTATTGCAGTGATCTACTGCATCCCTCTCTCTTTCTCTCGCACGTCCACACTCTGTATCGCCCCCTCTGTTTATCGCCGAGCACCAGCGATTGCTTATCATGCAATTCAAAGGAAAATTTAGTCTCGTTGGCAAATTGAGCAACCAGGCGGTGGATGCGCGTTGTTGTTTCCATTAAGTGGCTTGATCCATGCCGTTTGGTGTATTTGGTGACGTGTAATTCTGAACCGATAGGCTTGAATTCCCGTTTGATGTGTTCCAGTTTGATCAACGCAGCGAGTCCCATTACATGTACTCTGTTTCGTCATCCTAGTTGAGTTGAACAGAGTGGAGTGTACTTCACCAGCGGTCTGATATGGCGGAGAATTCTTATGTTGTGATGAAAGCTTAGATGAGTACGGAGTTGACAGGAGATGCAAAGGGGAGGTGCCCAAAGTGCCTTCCGATACGTGGAGTGCATCAATTTGATTGTAAAATAATCAGAGAGGTAATTGAAGTGATGCATTTTGAGTATGCAGGCCGTTTGAAGAGTTGGGACTGGCGCGTGCTATTCCACCGTCAGTGAGACAGTGGCACAACACTGGGTGACAAAATGACTCGCCATCTATTTGTGCTCGCCCTTTTCTCACGTAATCAACACGTGATCGTACCGCTTGCTAGAGCAGCACTGGATGAATCGCCCGAGCGCCCCTCGATCGATCGTCAAGCAAGTACACACACACGGGATGCTCTCTTGCCACAGTGCCACTGCTCCGCATCCTCCTCACTACCTCTACCGACGTGCTCTCCCGAGTACACTTATCACTCGATGCCACTGAGCATACGGTGCCATCTATTTCTAGTAATGTGAGAGAAACAATTTAACGCGATCGGATGCCTCTCAGTAGCAAACGATGAATCGAGTTGAATGAGTTTCGAGAATTAGTGCGCACTTCGGTGCATTTCTGACTTTCTATTTTTTGTTCAATGTTGCAATCACAACCAAATGTTGACAAGCGACAAGTGATATGGGGGGAGTAATGCCAACTTGGAGAAATATGAGAAGAGCAATGCCAATGCTAGGTGCGCCTTGGTCAGTGTCGATGATCGAGACTGGAGATAGGAGAAAGGATTGTTAACCTAGCACTACCCACTGGTGGTGAAGTTGTGAACTATCAAGAGCGTCACCAATTGCGTCTCTTCGTCTATCTCTTGTCACCAACCAACCGTCTCCATTAGTTGTCCAATGTTGGAATGGAGTGTCCCAGTGAACTTTGCCTTCATTACGAGATTGGAGATTGAGATGTGATGCATCCCAGTAGAAGTGGAGTAGTAGAAGAGGAGCGCTGGGTGAGTCACCGACAGTTAGGCACAGTCCTCTACCAACAGACATCGCAACTAATTCTAGACTTTGCCCGAGTTAAACAATCAAAGTGAGGAGTAATGAAGTACCAGTATTCTAACAGCGCTCGCCACTCCCAAGGTTGAAACCATATGCTACTTCGATTCTTATCTCATCTGGTGTGGATTTGAGTCTCACAGATCCGCAAGATTAGTGATGGGTATAGATATCAATCTGTTCAAGTTATGCTTGAAATGACTGAAACCGTTTGCTTGGGAGTAGGCATATGACAGAAGACTTTGATCCAAACTGAGTCAATAACATGGCACAAACGAGTAGTTTGTCGGTATATACAAAAAGTAATTGATGTAAGTAGCTCGGTGCGATGCGTGTGCGTGCATCTTCTGCCACTCACACTTCGCATTTCTAGATGTGAGTTTCTCTCTCTCTCTCTCTCTCTTTCTCTCTCTCTTTCCCTTTCTGTTTGTATGTATATTTTTAGATGCTCATTTGAAGAGAAATGATCGCACTGCTAGTGCCTGGGTACAGGTATTGCTGAGTTACGCAACCACTTGACTCGAGTGAAGCGTGCCGAGAAACGGGATAAGTTGAATCGTTCTCGAACGAGATGCCTGGGCTTGACCAATGCCCGGTCAGGTCAGCCCCACATGGGAGCTTGGGGAGAAACCAAATCTGGGCAATTAGTGTGTTGTTCACTACTGGTTTCGTGTTTTCCCTTTGGGCACTTGTAAGAATGAGAATTGGCAAGTGTGCAGATTGCGAGTCGACGTCAGGGAGACGCGCACTCTTGCCAGTCAGCCAGCGACTGATTCTGCACCTCGTTTGGCAGCAAAGCTAGCATCACAGTTGGCAATGATGGTGGCAAGACCCGTCATGACGGGACATCTCCACTAACTCACCTTGATCTTATTCTTGTGGCGGACGCGTCACACACTCATCGTGCATCAATTCAATTGGCCGACAACTGATGCCTTGGCCACCGTTGCTCGCGTTTCTTTTTTTTTCTCTCTCTCTCTCTTTCTTTCTTTCACTCACACCACTTGTCGCCACAGGGCACTTAGTCATCCCACTCGTTGGCTGCTGGAAGATCGCCACCGTCCTAGCCACCACCGTAGTGATTATCGACTCTGCACCTAACTATCGACTCGACCAGAATAGACAGCTAGTCACTCGTTGTATATGGCTTGTCCGGGTTAACTGGTCTGCACATTGCACCAATCTAGCCATGATTGAAACCACTGTTTTAACTCGTTCTTTTTGTTGGCCAGTGTGACATTGACTGACCATCGATGTATGCTTGTGTATCACGTGATCTCTACTCTCTAGTTCAGAGACTCCCAATAGACATGTCTGTTTGGAAAATCTGATGGCGGTTTCTCGAGGTCGTATTCGCTGTCCTCTGTAATGGCCACCGTTGGATGCCACCTCTAGTCGATGATTGTTATCTCACACTCAAAATTGTCATCTTGTTGTGTCTTGAGATTAAAGTATCGTCTTCTTTCGCCAGTAATGCAATCTGCAATGCTGCTAGTTTCAATCACTTTTCTTCTGGCTTGTTGTCATCCACCGCTTAGTATACTGAGTGTTGGTGGTGAGTGATTACCGTAGAATCGAACGTACGACGTCACATGACTTAGTGATTTGATGATTAGTACACTATCTAGACAATTTTCTTCCCTGGCTTTCAACACTTTCACCGTTGTGTTGGTCATTGTTGACAGTATCCCACCGACGGTTAGTGTATCCCTAGTCGACTTGTACTGGTGCACTGGTCACCGGTGACTGCTGACCAACCGCAAACCGTGTAACACCCCGTCACTAATCTCGTTCTCTTTTCTTTCTCCCTCTCTCCCCCCTTTCAGCTAGGTGTATGAACCTCAAGCAAACTCCCTCAGATTGATTTATATCTATGCCTAGTTGCCACTCAGTCGGCATCATCGTCAGAGTGAGGTAGAGTCACGGCGGCATCAGCAGAATAGAAGAGGATTGCTATTTCGGTGCGACATCATCGAGGCACCGGGTGAGCACCATCGCTACAGCCGAATGCCTGTGTTGTCACCGAACGGTGTCTATGGCCTTAGGTGTCAAAGTAGAGCACCTCGGTGGCATTCTCCCGTGTGCAACCGTTGAGGTGAGAGAGAGAACCCGCCGCGAGGGCATCTGCTCCGCTGCGGGAGCACTTGCCTAGCGGACCGATCCGATCGCCGCATCATTTGGTCACGCCAGTCTTTCTACCAATACCATACTAGTGCCACTCGACGGTTCTAATCTAATCACTCACCAGCCCGCCTGCACCAACATCTCTCATATCCACTGTGATCCTTTGGTTTGCTTTGCTCGAGCGGCGCGTGACCGATGTATGCATACCTGTGCCATCAAACGTCACCAAGCCTAGCACCTCGTTCGGGCCAGTGTTTTCGTCTGTGATGAATCTCGTTCGGGCCAGTGTGCGACCCTGGCCTCAAGA
This sequence comes from Rhinocypha anisoptera, assembly GCA_011762765.2. Classification (NCBI taxonomy): domain Eukaryota; kingdom Metazoa; phylum Arthropoda; class Insecta; order Odonata; family Chlorocyphidae; genus Rhinocypha; species Rhinocypha anisoptera. Next base: position 12,662 of record WURS02466724.1, on the reverse strand, counting down.
TATCTGTGATTTTTCTCCTTCTTGGTGATAAGAAATTTCACATGACAGCCAACTGTGCACCGTTTCACTATTGTCAGCTTACAAGCGTTCTGTTTATCGCCATCACCAGCAGCACACAGTCACTCTTACCAGTGCCAGGCGGCAGCCAACACCGTTAGTCGGCACTTGGCCACAGCGTGATTCGAGACATGTCGCGCTCAACATGCCACCAGCCGAGAGCCACAACTTTAGCATTATTATTACGGCCAATAGATTGAAGTACAACTGGCAACTAGAACACCAGCAGCAGCAGGCATAGGTGCCAAGCCGAGCTTTTCGGAACGCAAGATGTCATTTCCCCTGACTATACCAGTTTCAATGCCTCACCACTACGTCAACAGTCACTTCTACGGCACCAGTCAGCCGCATGTTCCAGCGGTGGTTACCACTGCCTTTGGCTCGGTGGCGATCATGTCTGGAAACAATGGCTCGGTGGAGGCGTCACAACCAGCGCCACCACCATCGGGGCCACCGTCGCAGCAGCACAAGCCGCGCACGGTACCCATCCGCAAACAATCGGTTTTTGTGGCACCCTCGGGTATCTCGGCAATTCGTGCGGCCAACAGTGGACGGACTACCGGTCCGTATGCTCTCCTCGCCCACTCACCATCACCACCACCCTCAGTGACGCCTCCACACCATAACTACCTCCCTCATTACACTAACCACCATCAACATCACCATCATCATCACCATCATCGTTCGGTGCCAGCGAGGACAGAGTGGAACGCAGGCCAGAACCCACTGGACCTGTCTGACAATTTGTCACACCACTCAGTGATTCGGAGTGGAGCCCGACAAAGTATCCAAAGGTCTCCAAGTCGGGAGGACATCTCGCAGCACATCTCCAAGATCATACAAAACAACAAAGCCATCATTGAGTCATATGAGCCATACTCGTACCACAACTCACCGCGGCACTCGTCGAAGCGTTCGATGAGTACCGCTCAGCTTCACTCGATGGAGTCCTTTGTGCAATCAGTGATCACGTCAGGAGTGACGGCTGGTGCGGTGGTTCCCGTTTCACCTGTACCAGCCTACCACACATATCACTCATCTGATCGTCTCTCGCCACCCAATCGCCGCTTTTCCAGCGAAGTGGCAACTAACGTGAACAACTACTCCAAGTTGCAGTCGGCCCTGTTAGGCGAGTCTAAAATGCTGAACGAGGTACCCATTGCTGACCGAGGTTTCTACCTCAATCGGAAATATTCGTGCAATAACAGTACCGATCCAAATGGACATCATCATGTCGCTACACATTTGCAGCCTGTACCAGAGCAAGTCAGGTATTCATTGCAACACGAGCAGCTTCTTTCCAGCTTCTACTATCATCAACAGCAGCAGCAACATTCCAGAGAAACCCGCAAACCCTCAGTTATCATCAACCCTCGAGACTTGCAGGCGGCTGGCATGGATGGCTCGCTTGCTCTGTTGCCTCTATGCGAGTCATCACGCAGCTCAAGCGAGCCTTCCCTAGTGCGAAACTTGCTTACCAGCAAGACTTCCGCCTTCACTCTGGTCAGCAATGAGCTTGCCTCCAGCTACGGTCAAACACTTGGCTCCACTTCCTCCAATGTTCAGTCAGATAGTTCAATCATCAAAGATTTATTGCTTAAGTCTCGTCACGTGTCCCAAAGTGCTAGTGGCAATGAAACGCTCGAGGTGATGTCTCAGCCACCCCCGCGTAAAAGGAGTCACACCGAGTCACTAAGCGAGCACAGTGCGGGCTCACTCGGGGCCGAGAGTAGTAGTCAAAGTCATTCTCCCACCAGTCATCTCATGTTTACTTGTCCTCAGTGCCACGTGGCCTTTCGCAACCAGCAAAACCTAGAAATTCACCAAAGATATTACTGTCGCGGAGATACCCTTCGCCAGTCCATGACCAGTGACACAAATGAGGCGCCAGTTCCTAAGTACCGGAAAAGCCTTTCTGGTGCTCCTGAGCGCTCTAGAAAATTGTCTATACCACAGAGAAAGGTGTCAGTTCTTGATAGGCCATCAATTATTACCTACACCACCAACGAAAACTCCTCTTCTACTATGTCAGACACATCGGAAGAATCAAGCCGAAACGAACTTAATCAATCCGAAGATAACTTTGGTAACATTCTCAAATCAAAACTCTTGTCACATGACTCGGAGATCTCAGATAGCATCATAACATTGAAGAAACGCAAAATATCTGAGCCAGCTTTCAGATACCACTATGGTGAGATATTTAATCAATTTGATTTTTAATTAATTCTATATAATTGTCTACAGATTCTCGATCTAGTCGCGATTCTTCACATAAATCGATGCAACGAGCCTCGGTTCTTCAGATGGCAAGCAGAGTAGAAAAATCGCAAGAGAACTCGTTGGAAGTACTGCGTGATTACTCGCCCTACCTGATGCGACCTTCCACCAAGATCACCATAAAACCACCAGTAGAGTTTCTAGTGCTACAAGATCTGGTTGATACTTGCATGAATCACGAATTCGCAGTAGAAGAGGATGTGTCTGAGAAGACAAGTAGCTTTCTCCCTACCACAATGGAGTCCTCCTTGGAGAGTAATGCTCAACTAGTAGTCAAACCAAGTGAACCCAGTGAAAGCGAGTTTCACATTGCAAGTGAGGTGCGAGAAACGCTTAGTAATCTCTTGGATGAAGTTGAACGACGTGCATGGCGTGACGTGATGACTGGTCAGTTTGGCTCCAAGGCATCGCCCTCAAGCGAACTCAGTTCCGAAGTGACCCACTGCCTCAGTGATCTCATCGACACAGTAGCCAACAAAATGACAACTGTTGATTCGGGTCCCTGGGCAACCAAGAAGAGCACGCCAACGCGACCTACTACTTTGAATTTTGCTAGTACATGCTCTTACGAACAGTCCACGCGTAATCAGTTTGAATTGTTAAAAAAGACATCTAAACTGTCCATTTTTGTGAACCGCTTGTCAAACCAGGAGGAAAGTGGAAAACTCAACCAACTAGTCGCTTCAACACTTGTTTCTCCGGACACACCACGACCTAAACGAAAATACCAGCAGTTGTACCTCAACGGCAACGCCTACACCAACCTTGGCCTCAAGGTAACTACAAGGCCAACCTACTGCTGCATCTACCGGTTGCAACCTATGTTTGTGACACAGGAAGCTTACCCACAACTGTCGATGTACTCGCAATGGAAGACGCATCCCATTTCACCAGGGGACCTACTAGAACACGTGCGCCTCTTGCTTGCTTCGTACAACTCTCAGGAGGCGGTCTACGTTGCGTCACAGTCACGGCTCAGCCTCATCGAGGTGGCGACTGCAGCCACAATGGGCGGGATTGATCGAGCACAAGTGGATGAGGGTGACGATGTGCCTGTTTCACGCACAAGCTCCATCGTGGCTCGAGACTTTCTGGACCGAGTGGGCCGTGAGCACACTGGCAAATCTACACCAGATAGCTCCCTCAGTTGCACTACCCGAAACCCTGACCGAACCCTTAAAGCTGCAACCGTACCGATTGGAGAAGGCTATACTTCAAGACTCATCGACAGTGGAACAAGATCCCAGCTTATCTTAACTCACTCCAGCTATCACCGAGTTGGTACACAACGATTACAGTTGCAACGCACTCGGAAGCGATCTCGTACTCACCCTCCTGACTTTTGCAAAGCGAAAAAACTCTCGACAGGCGAGAACCCTATCGAGGAGATGGCCATCGCAGGAAGTAGCACTTCACCACCCATCACTACTACTAGTCAACAGACAGTCCAGAACCTTTCACCGGGCACATCCAAACCATCCACTGAAGCTACATGTACGGTCAGACAGCGTAAACGAAGCTCGACAGTGATACCACCTTCCCTTTCAAATAACTTTGGTCCCTTTATGTCAATGCACCCGATCTTGGGCCATTTGCCGAACAAATCGAAGCAGACCGTCATGTATATCATGATGATGTCTCAGGCACCACCGGCACTGGCCTTACCCAGTGTCTCGCAGATGACTTCTTCTAAAGGTTTGACATCACGCAAATTCAGCGAATGCATCGGATTGCGCCAGAGTGGTATAGATGAGCAGTGGGCCACCAAGATCGGGCCAGATGGCACCACCGAAATTGTGCCCAAGCGCATCAAAATATTCGAAGGTAAGTTTATTTGAGTGATTGACGCGACCTTAGTGAAGGTTAGGCAAATAGATGCTTAGGTACGCAGTTCTAGAATCACTCTACTATTGAGTATGGCAAAATGTCCCTTTCATTTCTCCGGTGCACACTTGACCCTGTTCGGTAGTACCAATAAGATCATTTATTTGGCTACGGTTTTACGCTTTGGATTAAGCCGATTGACTCTATCTACCTGGGTGGTTAAGAAAACTTGCAAAAAATCAAGTGGTTTTCCAAGAGAAAAAAGATGGAAGTGGTAGTGAGCCTCCCATTTGTCAGTCTAATTGATAATAACTATGCCAAGCCAAGTAATTGCGCGATTACTAGCGCCAACAGTGTCAACAAAAGAGCCGCGCGCAGTAAAGGAAGACAATAAACAATACCGACGCGGCCGTTCCCAACCTGTTACGTAGCTGACTCTCACTAGCACTCACTTCACCCTTCACGCGGGTGACGCGAATATCCCTAACAACTGATGGCACGGCTTGACTCGTTCTCGCGCGAGATAGGTCTCATGGGTATTTAATCAGTTGCAACCAGTCCATTCCCAAGCGCATTAATCATCAACAACCGGTAACGAGAGTGACTGAGTGTGTGCCAAGCTTTGACTCTTCAGACTCCTCCAACATACCGAGCGATGCCGTGGGGACATATGTCACTATCTTTCCGCGGGGCGTCAGGACCCAGCGTGCACCACATCTAGCGTTACCCGTCACGGTGACACTAATTTATGACCCACGGGTCGAGATGCCCGTGCACCCACGGACGCTCATCTTAACTTGGCATGTGAGCTCATTGTCCTTTACTCCTTGCGGTACGCGCCATAACGGGAAAGCGGTGGCCTAGGAGACCTTGAACCCAGTCCCAGAGTCAGGAAGAGAAGTGGCACTTGGGCAGAATTGCCACCTAGCTCTCATAGTTCCTCTATTGTAACTCCTTAGACACAAAGACATTCTCGTCACCTCCTGGTGCCATTTAAATCTATGGTGTATCCTTGAGACTATGTCGGAAGACTCGCAGATGCCCAGCCATGCGAGGCGTGCACCCACCACTGCCACTGCCACTGCCATTCACTGTAATCCGATATCAGTCGTACTACAGCTTGATTTACATATTTCGAGCCATCCTTATGTAACTTGCAATGGCACTCTGCAACTAGTGTTGAATCCCTGTCCTCACAGTGCCAGATTGCCGTGGTAATCGAGAGCTATTACTGTGGTGTGATGAGGTCGTAACGCGCAGGCATGACCCTAATCGGGTCCACCAATGGACCATCACAAGCGCGACCAGTCAAGTCCGTGGCACTACATTGAAGCTTCCGTGATGGCTGTTGATGGTTTGTGGGCCAATGCCATAAATGTCGCTGTAAATTTGAGAAAATGTGTCTCTACCAGCGTAATTTCAATTTAAATGTCCTGTTGAGCCCAACACCCAGTCAGCTGAGCCTTCACTGAGTACGCGGTGTGAATGAGCGGCATATGGTGGAATGTGGGTCAGTCTCTCAATCACTACCAGTGGCATGCCGTGCGCCAGTCAACAGCAGAAAGGGTTGCAGGCGGAGGGGTCCAAAGACGCTTTCACTCGCTCCTCTAGCCACTTCCTAGAAGTGCTTCAATGGTTGAGTCACCTGTTGATTGATTGCAGCACAGCTAGCTGGGAAAGTCATTCGACGAGTGACGAAGAGCACTTTACAAGCATCAACCAGTGACAAGGAAAGGAATCAACGAGGGGCGCTGCTAGTGAGTAGTCCGGTGCTCTCCATGAGGCCATCACGGCTAAAGCGAGTGTTGTGCACTCATAACTATCTGGCCACAGTGTAGCGCGCTGAGTTAGTGTCATCTAGCTCATCGAGGATCCACTGATAAGACCCCCCAGTGGCGATCGTGCTAGACGTCAGATCAAGTGCCGCCTTGGATGAGCTCATTAGTAACTTGGCCGCTACAGTGATAAGCACTTACCAATGATATGGTGCCTAATGTGACTTGTGACACTCATTTTTCTTGGTGTGATCGAGCTATTGATCGGTTGAGCAATCGTTGGTTGATCCCCATCTCGGATCATCAATGATAAAGGTAGATAGGGATTGCTGTTAGTCAGTGCAATCTTTGTCCTATTCATGGTGCCGCTCTTTGTTGTTATTATTGTTGTTGTCTGGTGTTTGGTTGGTGATGACGCAGCGCCACTAGACGGGATCGCTTTCCAATTAACGAGCCTTGGTCGACACCAGACATCGACACCATGGCGCAAACGAAAAGCAGCGACGCGCCGGCAGAATCTTTTTACGATCCTGTTTACTCTTGCCGCCTCTCTGAAGTGGGTGATTCACGCTTGTCTCACGTCCGTGCACTTGAACTTGTCCGCCACCAGAGACCACCACTAGAGTAAAGCACATCTGTTGGTTCGATTCCCAAGAAGTGGCCACTTGCACGAGGTGGTGCGCCAAGTTCAAAAAGACAGCAGACCATGGTCATTTTGTCGAGCAGAGACTTAACAAATGGGGCGCATCGAGAACCACCGGTGCCATCACACACTCTCAGCGTCCTATTCACCAATCGGGTGTTTAGTTGGCGACGCACCAGCTTGTTTTTCTTTCCCCAACACTACCGATGTACATCAATGTGATAGCAGTGTTCTATCAGTAACCAAATGCAAACTATGTTCTTATCACTAGTAAAGTAAACTTTAACCAGAAGGGTGATCCCAGAACCAGGCGAGCGGGGTTGCCTAAAAGTGTCTCGACCGTGAATTCGAGGAGCCAGTGAGATCACCCTGTAATGTTGGTGAGTCGGAGGTTCGACTTGCTTGGCAGTTACAATTCTCGGCCACTTGACGAGCCTGGCTCCGTCCTGTCTGGCTCCACTCAGTCTGCACGCGGCGTGTCCTCCCAACTCCTATTGCGCCACTCTCTCTCTCTCTCTCTCTCTCTCTCTCTACCCACTGCTTTCGGTGTAAACCCATTCAAGCTCACACTGATTGATTTGCCATACTGGGACCAAGCCCTTCCTCCCCGGAAGATTCCGGTCAAGATTAAGGTTTCCCATATTCTTGTGTGTGTAGTCTAACACAATGCGCAGCGTGTAACAAAAAGTTATAACCATTGGTACCGTCTTGGCCAGTGTGGGGCCAATTTGGCCGGCGGGCCTTTCAGAGTTACATGGCTGGCTTGTGCTGAAGCGCGAGCTTAGACTTGTCTGCGAGTAGAGGTGAAGCGCGCTTAAACCTCGTCCAAATGAGATTTTTTATATAAAAAATAATAAATCGAAATAGAAATTATGTGTAGATTCAAAAAATAAAATAGAAATCATCTTTGGTATAACCAGTTAGGTAAGCTCACGTCATTATTCGACAGTATAGCCTGTCACAAGCTGTTCCTAACTTAAGTTGTGCATCCCAGTAAGGGCGCAAACACTTTTGGGGAGGCACAACAATAGAGGCACGCAATTTGATTGCTAGCGCGTCTGCCGGCGGTGTTTGCTGGTGGTGTTGTGGTTGCGACCCGCGAGTGGCGACCGAGTGGCTGCATGTGCGGCGCGCGCCACTCACACCAAGTGGCTGGCCAGCGGGTGGACTCCTCCGTGGTGACCACAACTCGCGCTCCGCTCGTCTTCACTCGGTCTGCTCTGTCTGCAGACAGCCCGACTTCTTGGCTTCGGTTGGTGCACTCTCATCGCAACCAACCATCTTCAACGCACCTCTTGCCCTGGTATCGATCTGTTTAGTTTTATTTGGATCACTGATCACAGTTCTCTTTGATTGCACACCATAAATTACACATTGCTCATCGATTATCAAATTTCTCTTCTCTTCTGCAGGTGGTTTCAAATCAAACGAAGACTACACCTACATTCGAGGCAGAGGCCGGGGCAAGTATGTTTGTGAGGATTGTGGAATTCGGTGCAAGAAGCCGTCGATGCTGAAGAAGCACATCCGAACTCACACCGATCTCAGACCCTACTCGTGCCGACACTGTGCCTTTGCCTTCAAGACCAAGGGCAATCTCACCAAACATATGAAATCGAAAGCACATCACAAGAAGTGCGTCGAGCTTGGAATCTATCCCGTACCAACCACTATTGACGACTCACAGATTGACAACGAGGCTCTAGCTAAGCAAGAACAATACGAACTCTCCTGTGGTTCTTCGGGTGTCTTCAACCAGTTTGATGATGACGATGAGGATGGTGATGACTACGACGATGATAACTTCGATGAAGAAGACGACGATGATGAAGGTAAAGCATTTTAAGAATTGTTAACAGTTATACTAACAAAATTTGTTAATTGTCAGGTGTGCCAATTCCAGTAATTGAACAACAAAGACTAACATATATCGAGCCTGGTCAGTTTGACGATGCAGACAATGACAAGAACTCTGACGGACTGTTGACCAGCAAGAAATTAAGTACAAGCAAAGCTCAAAGGAAGATTTCGGAAAGCAGCGTGGAGCATCACGCGAGTTGTGGGACAAACAACAGCTCATTGACGAGTACATCAATATCAGATCGCGTCGAGGTATCAAGTGGTGCCCGTTTACTCTGCCTTGATGACAACATTCTCAATCCGGTGTTGTCAATCACCAGTGGGGCTAAGAGGCAAGCAGAGGATCGCGATAAAAATCGACTGATTTCATCACTTGCTACGACCCAAACGGCGCTATCATTGCCGGCAGCGGCAGCTATGATCATTTCCCCAAGTCAAATCAACAATGGTGATGAGGGTGGTGGTGATGGTGGTAGCGGTAGTAGCGGCAACCCTTCGACTGAGGCTCTCAGTGCCGTCAAGAAGTCTAGCATTGATCAATCTTATCACCAGGATCAGTCTACAATCAGAGCAGGCCTTTCGTTAGCATCGCTTGAGTCGACTAGAAATGGCAGTAGTGCTCACTCGACCATCGCTAGTCAGATCAATCAGAACATCACCCAAGAGAACGAGGCTGAAGCGGCTCGCAGTCTGCTCATTCTGTCTGGCCTGGCCACTAATGCTGCTGATCTCACCCAGTCCGCCGGCACAGTCAAGTCTTCCGACAGTGCACAACATGTCTCGCCATCCAGTCTGCCACGCAAATCATCAGTTCCACCTAAGAAGAATTCAGCTTTACTCATGGACAGTGCCAATTCAATGTTGTCATCACACCACCGATCTAGCAGTGGGTCCGAGCGCACCAACGTTATCCCAGCCATGAGTAACCCCACTAATCAGGTGCTCTTGGCCAATGAGCAGTCTACCTTGGAGATGCTACGCCGTAGCCACCCGACCAGTGTGATCATTAGTCATTCGCAGAGCGCAAGTAGTGAATCTCGCAAGATGAGCAAGCACAGTGAACGTGTTCACTCACCCAACTCGTTGATAGAGCCTGGACGGTCCTATGTATATGCTCACGAAACAGCCGGACTCAAGGGTGGCAGTGTGTTAAGTCATGCCAAGATCACCTCTGAGCACAATATTACCACACCTAGTCAAACCAGGGTTGCAAATACACCAACTCTTGCATATAATAATTTCTCACCTCAACTTCTTCAACACTACTCACGTTTAGATCCAATAACTTTGGCTAGAACTCAACAACAACTAATGGAAGAGTTTCAGAAGCGGGTCATTCCCAACAGTAACGATCAACTTAATGCTAGTGTGTTTCAGTCGCTGATGGCAGCCGTCAATCAGAAAGGTCTACCGTACGGTACTCAGATCCTACCAACAGCAACTAGCTCATCTCTGAATGTGCCCGACTTATTTGTTTATCAACGGGCACAAAGTGTTCAAGCAAGCAATACTTCTGCTATTCCCACACTTCCAGACAGTGCCACCTTAGCTCAACAGCAGAAAATATTACAGCAATTTTATGAAAATTTTCCACAATCGTCTTCTCTGAATGCTCCTAAACCGCAATTATTAAGCAACAAGAGTAGTAACCCAAACCAGTACTTAGCTCACAATAGTGAACTCAACCGCTTGAATGATCCTCAAAAGAGCAATCTTAATTTGTTATCTAATCATGTTCATTTGGCCACTTCCATGTACAATCCTAATCAGACGGTTGGACCGAGGACAGTTGTTAGTAAAGAATTACCATCAAAACCTAATGTTGCTAAACGGAATGAGTCTCACATCTACGATAATGAGCTATGCAAGACAAGTCACAATTCGAATTTGTCTGTAGAGAGCAATCTTCAGTCGAGTGGTCGAGTTAACTCTTCACCAGTGCCTACACAGTACCGAACTAATTCGCCTTCAGCTACGGCTCAACAGCGAAAGTCGCCTACTTCTGCTTTACTGCGATCTTCACCTTTGACCTTATCTACCTCGACTTCTACTGTCCCTCACTCACAAAGTACAGATCTTGACCAACCTATTGACTTGTCGAAGAGTTCAGTGATCACCAAGGAAAGTGAGCCTGCCGTATTGGCACAAACACCAAGGCAATCTTCACCAGTGAAGCCTGTCACTCCCGAAGCGAGTAGTAGTCAAGCGACAGTACTCTCTCCGCTCAAGAAACACTTTAGTCCATTATTTGAAAAGCATCACCTCACCGATCAAATAACTCGTTCTTTTTCTACCCTCAACGAGCTGCAAACATTGCCTGTACAGAAAACATTTGATCAGTCACATCCGAATGGACATGAATTGTACAAAAGATTACGATCAGAGGAGTTTGTGCATCTCGCACCAGGTGTGCACACTCCTCATCGACTGCCCAAGAACATCCAGCATTTGCTCAATAATCACTCTAATGCTAGCTCTTCCTCGTCAGATGCTCCAAAGAGCGAATCTTCTATGGTGAAAGTTACCAGTGTATCTCCATCACCGTCAATCAGTAGTAGTGGAAGCAGTTCGTCGCCGTCGAGCGTTCCCTTTACTACCGGCGAGGGCAAGTCCACCTGCCCGACCTGTATGAAGCAATTTTCCAAACCCGCTCAACTTCGACTGCATTACAACATTCACCTTTTTGAGCGACCTTTTCGGTGTGACGCGTGTGCGGTGAGCTTCCGCACCAAAGGACACCTGCAGAAGCACTCACGCTCGGTGTCTCATCTCAACAAACTCAATATGAGCCTCACATTTGGTCGTCCCTCTAACGACAATCCGCGTCCTTTTAAGTGTTCCGACTGTAAGATAGCCTTTCGCATCCATGGGCATCTAGCCAAACATCTTCGCTCTAAGATGCACATCATGAAGCTTGAGTGTTTGGGCAAACTGCCATTTGGTATGTTTGCAGAGATGGAACGTAGCAATATCGAACTGACCACTATCGACACAACCGATTGCGAGAAGGCACTCGAGTCGTTGCGCTCGCTGGCTCAGAAACTATATGACCCGAGGCAAATGTGTTGGAAGATGGTTGAAACGCCGGATGATGTCATGGACGATGATGTGATTGAGGAAGACGGAGATGATATGGACTGCGAGCTCGACGACGAGTTGGTCATCGACGAGGAACACTCCGAATCGAGTGAGCCTCAACCCTCCACCAGTCAGATGATCAATGGAGAGACCACCAGCTTGTCCCAAGTGCCTTCCACTCCAGTCAAGGTGATTACTCCACCGATTACACCACTCCCGGTGAGCACACCGAGCAACCCCCAGCAAAACTCACCCCCAACAGTGAACAATACAAGTGGCATAGCCTCGACTCGATCCAACACGTGCCACTTGTGTAGTCGTCTCTTCAAAGCAGCCAAGTTCCTGCAAGTGCATCTCTACACCGAACACCCGGAAGCCACCCAATCGGCTTCTGACTCGACACTCAGTTCGCATTAGTGCGCTTTTCTCATCAATTTTTAACTTTCTCATCTGCGTTGTGATAATGGTCTCATTCATTATGTTCACACATCATTTCTCACTCTATTATCTCCTTGTTTCAGTTTTCCAGTGTGCCATCTTTTTCTTATTTTGTTGTTTTATCCAGAGTTCTCTATTATTACCTTATTGACTCATGTTTTTGTTATATTTGTTTGTTTTATTATTATTGCATCTCATCACACTTTTTTATTATCAGTCATAAAACATGAAAAAAATAAAATATTTATTTTTACTAAATTTACTTTTAGTGGTTAAATCAAGTTTTTAAATTAATTTCTTTGAATAAGCGAAATGTAAAAAAGTTGAATGGGAATGTTTAGTAAAATTCAAGTAAAATAATGTAAAGTTACAAATAAAATCAAACAAAGAAATAAGTAAACTGCTTGCATTGGAATAGTAAAAAGTGAAACAAGTAAAATAGGTGAGTTTATAAAAATTTTATTATAATTTAATAACTATAATCATCTGTGGTATTGTAGCAAAATCTGGAGCCTTTTGTGTTGTACTGTTTTTGTATTTTTGGTTTTTTACATCGCACTTCAAAATAATCTCCAGTTTTTACTAGTGAAGGCAAATATATATGTGACGCCATCTAGGAATAATGAGCTTCACTGAAGTTGCCCTAAACTGCCTGCATGTGTTCAATGGAAGGATATTTTTTGTTTTTAATTCTTTCGGCACTAGAA
>WURS02466713.1:0-13267 GCA_011762765.2 Rhinocypha anisoptera | reverse complement strand
GTGTACCTGATGATGGCCTAACAGCCGAAACGCGTTGTAATAAAATTTCAATTTGTGGAACAGTACTACATCTTTTGTGTATTAAAAATGACCTTAGCCATCGAATCACCCTAAAAAACTAAACGCTACTACTACCATTTCATGGGTTGCTGTTTGGATTCCAGTGTAACGTAGACCACCCATGTTTCATTGCCTGCGACAATTTGGGTTAAAAAATCGTCACCTTCAGCTTCACAACGCTCAAGAAAAGTCAAGGTGCTGCTTAAATATTTGTTTTTGTGCACCTCAGTCAACATTTTTGGTACCCATCGTGCGCACAATTTTCAATAATTCAAATGCCCAGAAACAATTTCATAGAGAACGCTTCTTGGAACTTGAGGAAACAAATCTGATAACAAGGAAATGGTGGATTGTCTGTTCTTTTTCATTTCTTTGTCCACTTTCTGCACCAAATCATCGGTGATAACTGAGGGTCGCCCACTCCAATTCTCATCTATGAAACAGGTTAAAAAATTTGCAATTTCCACTTTAAAAACTTCTTCTTTATTCCGACATGTTTCGGTTCACTACACCATTATCAAGTCTTGATATCACCACTTGATAATGGTGTAGTGCACCGAAATATGTAGGAATAAAGAAAAAGTTTTTTTAAGTGAAAATTGCAAATTTTTTAACCTATTTCTTAGATTATGGATCGTTTCTACCACATCTCACCTGACTCTATAACGTTTATCCATTCCTCATCATGAACTTTAGAGCGGCCATCTTTGAAAGCTTTTACCCATTTCCGTACCATGCCATCGCCATAATGTTTTGTCCGTACACTTAACAAATCTGACAGTAAATTTCTACTGCTTTCACACCTTTGACACTAAGAAAACGAATAACACATCGTGTTTCACAGTTGGGGGGATTCTCAATCGGCGGTGGCATTTTAAACACACACAAACAGATGTAAAGACAATCGATTGTTGCTGTAATGGCATTTGTGGCTTGCCAACAGATTTAGGTACACAGTGCGCATGCATGGGACACTGACCACAGCACGGCCACAGAAAAATTGGAAACGGTATTTACTTAAAAAAACATGCCTCTTATAATTTTAAGTACATAAATGACTATGTGATCTGGTATTAAGATAGTTATACATATTTACTATGAGAAGCATAAATTATGATTTTTATAAGCATAAGAACTTCATGTAGACAACTAATTTTATTCTTCTTTCTAGTGAAACAGGAACTTATAATGGGGAATTATTTACGTTTGGCTGATGCTATTAAGCTAATAACGTCATCTTTGAGAAATTGTCTTAAAGAAATGAGACCGATGCTGTATGCGTTTTGCAGAGTTTTGCTAAATGAGCAACTCTTAAATCGTGAAATAAACAAATTACCAAGGTAAGTAATTTTTAGGTTTGATTCTTAAATCTTAGATAGTTCTTATGAGAAAAAGCCATTGCAGAAAATGTTAATTTTCTAATTAAGATCAGTATAAAATGATCTATAATGACAATACAGCTTACAATCTAACTAGCTGTTGTGAAATTCTATTAAAATAGATTTTCAAAGAAACTTTTATAAAAATCTATTTTTCATATTTGATCAAAACAAAAGTACACCAAATGTATTAAGACTAACCAAAAAAACTATGTTATCTTCTTCAAAATGTAACTCTGTAATTAAATATGAAACTTGTGTTAATGGCCATGACCTTACCATATGCTGGTGAGGAATTGCAGCATAAAATGGAGATCAATCGAATACATTTTTCCCAACTACATAAAGTTGCCCATGAAACAAATTATTATAATTAAAAGATTAAAGGTAACGGCTATTCTACTTAATCTCAATATTGCCCATTGTAATGACTTTTTTTTACTCATGCAGATCCTTGAAGTATGAATGTAAGAGAATTACTGGAGAGACCAAAAGCAAAAATAACAGCAAAGGAGCCAAAAAGGGTCGTGGTAAGCATTTAAAAAACAGTATTTTGCTTTTGATAATAATAACTTGAATAAATAAAAGATTAATGTGAATAAATTTCCCCTTAGAATTGTAGTTTCAGTTACACTAATTTAATGTAGTAAATATTTAAAACAACATGGAATATTCTTTTTCATCTTGATTAGTGGCTAATTTTATTTGGGATAACATAAAATCTCACATTAGGATAAAATAAATGGATCTAACAAAGCTCCATCCTTAACCTTTTTAGTGTCAGCCCCTGTCACCTGGTATAAGAGAAAAATGCTAGAGCTTTTACGTGGAATATGTTGATTTACATATTTAAATATATACAGTGGTAACTTGGTTGACGACTGTAATCTGTTCCAGTATTTATCATCATTAACCAAAACTGTCATTATCCAAGGCACGATTTCCCACAAGTAATAATGGTAATCGATTAATTCTTTCCGGCTCCCCCCCAAGATTGTAATACATACCAGATATGATTGTGAAAGTAAGATATTTGTGAATAAAATAACGCATAATATTTGCAAGAAAATAGTACCAACCTGGAAATAAATAAGTAAAATATAAAATTATTATCCACCAATGATATAATATTCCATCATCAGGTGGAAAATGAAAATATTTCTGAGACAGGAAAAAATGAGCTCTTCACAGCTTTGCAGGTAATAATATCTAGCAAAACTTAAATGCAATTTTCTACAAACTATTGGCCATCTTTACCTATAATCGGGCATTTTCCTGATTAGGGGGTCATGTTTCATTGAAATCTGTTGCCAAACAACGAGGTGTCGTAAGCCAAAGCCTGAGTCGCTTCCCACGACATTTTCTGCTCAAAAGAATTCATTTAACCAAGTACGTTGTTAACTAAGGCTGTCATTAACCAAGTTACCACTGTATAATACATATTAATATAAATTTGTTAATGCCAATTTTATTTATTTAGACTCCAAACACTTTTATGGTAAGTAAAATATTTTATTTTTTACCTGATAAACAATTTAATAAAAAATTATTTATTAAACAAAAAGTTGGGCCAATGGATCAGCCCTTGGCACTTTTCACACATACCCCTTGGACGAATAGATTGGCCTGCACTAAAAGGGTTAAACAATAGGTTACCATTCACTAGCATCCTGATGACCTTCTAAAAATATAGAAGGTCAGAGGTAAACATCCAAACATGATTGCATGAATCAAAAGATTCAAAATACCAAACTTAACCCTTTCACGCCGAATGGCATACGATATATTGGGCATTCAGAATCATCCCCCTAGTACGGAAGACCTTTTATTTGGTAATTTTTCCTTTATGTTGTTGCACACTCGTATTCAGGCTGTGTATACCAGTTTACAGTTCCAGCACGAAAGGGTTAATTGGCTAAGATTGATTGGTAACTTATTGGCGATTGATTGAATGGCTGGTAGATGACAGAATAGCTTGTAGTGCTCTTTTAGATGATAGATTAATCTTTGGATTGTAAACAGATGATGATCACTAAAGGAGAGTGAGCACTGTTCCAACTTATTGGGTCTCCTTTCTTTAATAAGATTTACTCATTTCTGTGAAGAACCAATGAAAGACTTAACTGGAGATCCATCAAAGGAAAACCATATGGTGACAGTATACTTACAAAAAGAGGGAAACAAATGGGATGAATGTTGATGCATCGCAGTTGGTAAAAACTGCATTGGAAGGGACCATAGGAGAGAAGAGCCTTAGAGATAGGCTAAGGACGACCATTATTCTGGTTTACGATTCCCTATTATTCTGTCTCATGTGAGACACAGGGAGTGTGAAGTGGTACTGAAAAAACAATTTGTGCCATTTCTAAGTACTTAAGACGAGAAGAGTACCAATGGCAGATGGTATACAACATGTAGAGAACTGGCTTAAAAATATTCTTGATAGACAACAGTAGAAGATATGTATAACTTTGTGGAAGTCGAGCATATTTAAACTCTCAGCCTCATTATCCACAGGCCAATGTGGTATATAGATGATTAAGTCGTGCACCTTAATATTCTTGAAAACACCTATAAAGTCTTCAGGGAAGAAATTGAAATCAAATTTTCTTAATTTAAAGTAACTAGGTGATTATTTTTGGAACCTGTGTTAAATACTACTTGCCTCTTAGCAGAAATCATGAATCTCCAAAGTCAATGTATATAATTTCTGTAAAATACTAACTTTAAAAATATTTTTGTTATGAAATCTTTAGAATATTTTTTGTGAAGTTTGGCAAATCAGAAATTGAAATAAAGAGCCCATCACGTTTTATTTAATTTTTCATTACAATGGGGAATGCTAATGGAGTGATATTTTTTAAGCCTTGCAAAGCAGATTTTATAATTTTATATTATTTTCTTTATTTTTAATTCGTATAAATTATAATGCATGAAAATTTACATTAATTTACATTAATTTATATAAATATTTTCCAATTAAAAATGCCTGCTATAATTCCCACCTATATGATCCATGTTTTATCTATTACATATAATCTAAGATAAAAATATAAAATACACTTTGCCATATAATAACTGAATAATTATTGTTACTTGCAGGAGAAAAACACTATGTCACACTCCCATCATGCCTGATTAACAGTGTTATTGATGATGAAAATACTTCAACAGATGGTGCAGTCAGCAGCACTAATACTGTTCTCGAACCAAATGAGGAAATTGCACCAAGCATTGAAGAAATAACCAAAGAAAACTGTATAGACTCCAAAGAAGAAAACATATCCTCAAAAAGTTGTGAAAGGGAAAAAAAAACAAAGAAAATCTCTACACTGACCACATCAAAACTGTCTCATTCAAATAAAGAATCCAAAGCAAATACTAGTAAAAACACAACTCCGACTAAAATTATCCCTATAAAAAAAAGAATCAATGTGAAAGCAAAAGCAGAATCGAAGGAACCTCAAAAGACCACGAAGAGGAATACCATAAAACAAAAAAAACCTTCACCTGTGAAGAAATTGCTTGCTTATCCAAGTGATGGTGAACAAAAACATGAAAGTAAGAAAATAGAAAAATCAAAAACAGTTAAACTTGGCAAGAGAAAAGTACCAATTGATAATGTGCTGACTCCAGCTAATCAACCAGACGGTACTGAATCAGGGTCAAATGCCATTAACAATAATTTATTGGATAACAGCCAACCAGGTGTAAAAAAACGAAAGCAATTAACATTAAAAGAGAGTTACCAGAACTTTAAGGACCTGATTGGTAGGAAGAAAACCTCCATTGAACCAACAAAGGCAACCTTAAATAAACAAGTGCTGAATCCTAGTGACTCAGGTAACCATTCATCAATCATTTTAAGTATAAGAAAACGAACACTAAGAAGTTACAAAGGAATTTCCGGAAATGATGAAACCAAACCCAAGAAGATGGCTGAAGAGCCATCAGTTGCCATAATCTTAACAGATGTTATGGCTATAGAAAAAAAGATTCCAGAAAGTACACGAATAGCTGCTGAAAGTCAAATGACAGCGAATACTGGAGATAATAAGTCATCAGTAGTGGTAATCTTACCAGAGAATGTGGATAATGAAAAAGAGACTGCACAAGCTGCTGAAAGTCAAATGGCATTGAATACTGGAGAGAATCTTCAATCAGTTGAGGTAATCTTACCGGAGACTGTGGATAATGAAAAAGAGACTGCAGAAAATACACACTTAGCTCCTGAAAGTGAAATTCTTTTGGATCCTGCAGAGAATCTTACCAATGCAATTATTAATGAAAAACAAAAAGGAAAATTAACCAAGAAAACCTTGGGCAAAAGATCATCATCCAAATTTCGACAGAAAGGAAACCATTTAATGGGAATTGAGGAGGAAGAAGCTGGATGTACAGACAATGGTACTTTGAATCAAAGTGCCATGAGAGGCAAGAGCAAGAATGTACAACTTAATGACAGTGGTCTTACCACTGAGGTAAATGTGCAAAACAACGTGGCAGAAATTGTAGTCCTCCAACCAAACCAGGAATGTGCAGAAGGAACACTGAAGTCAGTTAATAAAACTTCTGAGTGTCAGCTTGCAAGTTTACCTGCAAATAATTCTAGCAATGAAAATGACCTACAAGGTATCCAATTACATAGTGAAGATGTGGATGACGATGAACCAAAAATCTTAAGAGTAGTAACAAAAGAGACATACATAGGGATCAAAAGAAGAATTCTTAATATTCTTGATAATTTGAATAATAAAGATCCTACTGCAAGAGCTGAAAAAACCTTCCTTAATGAAACTATCTGTATTGATGATGAACCAGATACCCAAATCACAAAAAGGAGATCAGAAGATGGAAATATAAATGATGGAGCAGAGAAGATTTCAGCCCCCAAAGAAGTAGAATTAGTGAGTCCACATTCATCTCTTTGCTTGCCAAAAACAAGTTCAAATGCATCTTTGTGCTTGCCAAAAACAATTTTCCAAATAGGGAAGAAAAAGGTAATCAAATCTTATGGAAGGGAAAGGGTTGAAAGTACAAATACCATCACATCAAATGAAACTTCCATAGATGAATTGGCTGTCAATGACAATGTTTACATGCCCGTCCCATCACTGAGCGATAGCATCACAACCCAGGCAGAGAGGTGGCAGACTTCAATGTTTGAATTTTCCTCTGAAGAGCTGGCACATATGCCTGAGGTAAGCATAAAGCATTATTTTTTTCAAATTCCAAATTCTTACTTTTTTAGACCATGTCTTGCGAAACTCTATGAAATTAGGAATCAGAGATGCCCCCTGGTTCAAAATGATTTACAAAAGCCAATCCTACTAGATACAAGTTTCTCCTTATTCTTTTTAAGACGATGATATCCAAGTATAAGATTGTACCTGCCGCATTTGCTGGAATCTAAGATGATCATTTTTTTTTCCTTTCCAGTCTTTTCCCTGCTTAAAAATTCTGCTAAGACATTATATAAGATGTTTTCAAAGGCTAAAAACGAGACAATTTAAGAAATCATAAAACTTTTTTTCTGAGTTCCTCATAGGCATGCAATCATAACTTGAAAATATCTTGATGAATTATTCATACATGAGTGAGTAATTTTTGGGTAATCTGAGTAAGAAATTTTAATTAATATTTGGTACCTTGAGATGTAATGCTTGCAACTTGAGAAGCAAATCTCGTGAATTGAAGAAATTAACAACTTGTTTGAAGTTTGAGAGATGATATCTGCAACAGTAGTAGAGCTGGGTAAATAGAATTTGGAGTTTACTCTTAAATTCGTTAGGGGTTGATATGCACCAAGTTTTGTCAAAATCTGAGTCAGTAGGTGTCAAAATCTCATTTTATCGGTTGAATTGAAATGTAATGAACCATAAGCAAATCCAATACTTTATTTGGATTGGATAACCTCGATATTTAGGTTTACCAGTAATCAATCATAGGGAAAAACAGTTTGAGTGAATGTTTTAAGATCTTTCAATAAACATGTGATGTCAATAAACATCATTTTTAAATATATCTTAATATCATAAGTCAATTTTAAAACTTAATTTATTTTCTTCATAAATTTCCTAAGAACGGGAATGTCATAGAATCGTGTTCATCTTAGATTCTTGCAAATATGGTATATGATTCACGGTTTCCCTTATATAGAAGTAAATTAAATGGAATTTCCATTAGCTAGGAAAATTATTTTCTATCCATTTCCTATAATCAAGCATATATTGAACATGATATTATACACGTGTGTGTGTATAACATACACATATAACATGTAGGTGCTGTAATCCAAGCCAAGAGCTGTAATTCATACCAAAAATTACACCAAAAAAGTAACTTAAGCTTTAACCCTTTAAATGCCAGCCGTGATCACCTGTTATATGTGAAAAATGCCATGGTTTTTTCATGGAATTTGTAGATTTGCACATTTAAATATATATATGTATAATATATATTATTATAAATTTGTTAAAGTCTTATTTTTTATTTATACTCCAAACGTTTAAAGGAATATAAAAAAATACTATTTTTATTTTTTGTCTCCTAAATAATTTAAAAAAAGAGAAAAAATTGTTTATAAAACAAAAAATCAGGCAGATAGATCAGTCCATGACACTTTTCGCACATACTTTTTCGCCACTAAATTGTCCTGCTGGCACTAAAAGGGTTAATCCATTGGCTTAGTATTTTTTTTTAGTACTTATCTCACATTTATTTCATTGAATTCAAATTCTAGCTCTCATTGCTTTAAGAATAGAGTGTTATTAATGCATTAATAATGAATAGAGCTTCATGAATATAGAGAAATAGAGCATATTACTAGATGATAATTGGCTCAGCTAATGTGTATTGTTAAAATTAAATCTTCATGAGAGTTTACATCCTTAAATACTTTCTTGCATTTAAATACTTTTCACTTTTCAAAAGATAAAAATATTTCAATTCATAGTTAAATAGGTACTTAATGAGAGTTTAAAGGCAACACAATTGAACCATAAAATCACCAACCCTGAAATTTAGGACCGATTCTGGCCAGCTGAGATCAAATCCTTTAAGTCAATGGGTTAAGCAAGTTTTACATATTCTCAAGAGAACAAACAAAAATATACCACTCAAAATCCCTTGCCTGTGCTGGATAGATTGAAGCATACCCATGTAAATATTTTTGTGGTTTATTTCTGGAATCTCTGGAATATGGCATAGGCAAGGGATTTTACGTAATATATTTTTGCTTGTTTTTTTTCAAATTGTTTTACATATTCTCAAGTGAACAAGCAAAAATATGCCACTTACAATCCCTTGCCAATACCAGTATATTGGATTAATTAAAAAAACCTATGTTGAATAAAATTTTTATAATGTATTTATTGAATCCACAGATTCCAGAAGTAAGTTGCTTTCTACATCTATGCCAAAAAGCACTGCGTCTGCCTTTTTTCACACATTTTGAATTTGAGCATTCCCTTGTAATACCTCATGCATCCTGTCTTATGGCAACTGTGGTCTCTGCCCTTCTAAGGTTAGTGAAAGTGACGACTGTATCAGTAGATTCAGGACTACTATCAGACTAAAAATTATGGATGCCAGTGTTTTTTAACTTCAGTCCCAATAAAATGGCCCAATCAAACGCAGGGTGATGAATGCCAAATTTTAGCTTGTTTTATGCTGTGTTGCATGGCATGAGACAATTTTTTTTATCAACTTTTTTTCAAATGTTATTGGGTGAACTAAACAAATCAATGACTCGATTTTTTGCCTTCCGGCCCATACCCAGATCTTCAAACCTCGGGAAAACTGGAATAGAGATTATTATTGGCACCAAACTTTAACGTAACCTGGATAAATTCTTCATCAATATGTTTACTAACTCTTATGCTTTTAAATTTTTAAAAAGTTGTAAAAAAATCCATAACAACTTGTTCTCATCACAGGGTGATCATATGTAATCAAAGCTTGTACCATTGTAAACCTCTTCCTTGTTGTATGAACAAGCATATAATGCCAAGATGCTAAATTTTTGCATGGATTTGTTACTGATTTTTATTTGTTTGTGTTGACAAAGCTCTGGAAGACCCTAGGAAAATGTAGACAAAGCAGGTTTTTTGGATGCAATGTTGCCGTGATCTCCTTACATGTCATGCCTGCCACTTCAGTTTCTCATGCAACTTTGTTGCAACACATGGAATAAATAACAAATTTTGTAAATCTGCTGCGTTGCTTAGCTGGTTTGTAATGCTCCCAAACCACAAGAAAAATAAAAATCATTAATAAATCCATAACAAAAATTTAACATTTTAGTGTTATGATCGTTTCATTTATGTTATAATTTGTTCGTATAATAAAGAAGAGTCTTCCGACAGTGCAAACTTTGATTCCAACTTCTGGTCACCCGGTTAAAAGATAAAGTTGTTTTATATTTTTTACAGCAACTTCTTTTTTTAATTCAAAGAGGATGAGAGTTGGCAAAAATATTGATCAAGAAATCCAGATTATGATATCAATGGAAAAACTAAAATTTCTACACAAAAGTTAAAACTGTATTGAGAATCAAATAACAGTTATTACCATAGCAGGAATCCAAAAACAGCATTATTTGTTCGTTTATACAATAAAGAAGAGCTTCACAACAGTACAAACTTTGATTGCGTAAGGCCTCCCAGTGATGAGTAAAACTTGGTTACACTTGACAACAACGTATTTAAGATTTTGAAAATGAACCATTAAGGTTCTGGGTGATATTCTCAGGAATAGTATATGTCATATTCTTTTCACATCTCTGGGAATTCTTACTTTGCCCTGCCTATATTGGCAGGGTAAAATAGAATCGTAGAAAGAAACTAAAAAACCTTATCTATGTTGGCATGATACTTTTTTATCACTTACCAAAAAAACTATGGAAAATTATAGTTTTCCTATGTTTCAACAAACTCTACAAGGTGAATAGTACTTGTCCTCTAATGGTGAATGTATTATGTCTTTGCCTTTGGTAATATGGTTATTACTTTTCTCTCTAATTATGAATGTGTTTTTATGAGTTCAAAACATGTTACTCACATATCATGAAACTAAAATAGTCACACCCACATTTGCAGTCATCTGACAGTGTATGGCAGGGGGTGCACATGAGGTTTTGTACATTCATTTCCCTAAAGACGCCTAGGTTTTAGAACTAGTGTCATATATTTTTGAGTACTTCTTCATCTACTGTCCATAGAAAGAAAAAATCCCTAGAACTTAGTTTTGGCAACTATATCTCTTACTTTGTAAATGAGGTTGAACCACCATATATAGGTTAGGCTGACTGAACTTAACTAGTGAATTGAGTTTTAAGTTTTTTTAATGAATTTTAGCTAGTGGTGTCTTCTATACTCTAACAACTCCCAACTAAGTTCTGAAAGCATCACTGTAACACTGGCAGTCTTATTGCAGTGATTTTTAATGAACCTTCTGGTGAACTCTCATGAATGAGGCTCTTTTCAAATGTACAGGGTGACAATTATTGAACTATATGAAATAAAATGTAAATTAATTACAAAG
This sequence comes from Rhinocypha anisoptera, assembly GCA_011762765.2. NCBI lineage: Eukaryota > Metazoa > Arthropoda > Insecta > Odonata > Chlorocyphidae > Rhinocypha > Rhinocypha anisoptera. The sequence continues at coordinate 2,285 of WURS02466713.1, read as the reverse complement.
TACGGTGTGCACGCACTTTATTCAACGTGTAAACGTCACTACAGATATTCGAATTTAGGTTATGACATGTTCGATATGCCTGCCATCATTGGCAATGATGTGACGCAGGCATTTTCTCTTGCAAATGGCTGACAAGAACAAGGTGCATGCGCATACTAATTTCCATCATGCCCTGCGGCCAACCGTGCAGTTTGAAAGTCCTAAAGCAAACCGTTCAGAAGTTACGACGATTTTATTTCATATAGTTCAATAATTGTCACCCTGTATATTTCATGCATATTCTGAATCGGGCTTCATGATAAATACTCTTTAACCTTTAAATCACTTCTACCAACAATGATTTTTAGTAGTCATGCCGAGGTACTTGACTGCATTAACCACTTTTAGATCATTACCACTGAGTCTAAATATATAGTCAGAAAACAGCTCTCATCTTTTAAATAAATTAATGATGAAGTATTAATTACAATTAAGCTCTAGATTAATCAGCACTTTACATTAGTTAAACACATTTGCTGCTATCCTTAAGTAATTGTGACCCCCAGAAACTGAACTTTCTGAATTTTTAGGTAAAAAACTTAATATCAACAATGTACTTCCAGGACAGTAAATGAAAAAATTGAAAGCCATACACAAAAGTTCAAATTGTATTAAGAAGCAGATGACAGTTGTTATTACCCTAGAAGGGAACCAAAATCTTAGCATTATTTGCTCATCTAGACAATAAAGAAGAGCTTGACAAAGGTTCAAACTTTAATTGCAAATGGCATCCCGGTGATGAGAAAAAGTTGTTTTACATTTTTACAACTGTTTTCTTCTGTTTTAATTTACAGAGCATAAGAGTCAGTAAAACTATTGACAAAGAATTAATCTAGTTAATGTTGAAATTTGGTGCCAATAGGTATCTATACTGTGGTTTTAAAGAATTTTTAAAGTTTCAGGTTTGTGCCAGAAGGTGAAAAAATTGCCACAAGATTTGTTTATGCCTGAATAACATTTCAAGAATAGGTGATAAAAATTTTTTGGCTTAAGCCATACAACACAGTATAAAACAAGAAAAAATTTGGTATAATAATAATAATATTTTATTTGTCAGAGTGATCTACAAAGTAGATATATGACACGTCAAAAAGTATAGTTACTAAACATATTTGAAAGGTTGAACAATATAAGAAAATGATATGATACTGTGATTGATTCAAGTATTTTCTAGTAACTGAAGCATGATATCTGTATTTTGTAGTCCGTTTGTATTTTGATAGCCAGGTTTTCTATTAACTCTTCTCAGGCTTTCTTGGACTCTTGTATTATTCTCTTCAGTGCATAATTGAACAAGTGTGAAACTAATTTCCTTTTGTTCATCTACAAGGTGATTTATAGGTAAACTTTCATGATACTTGACTTGGAAATATTATCATTGATCTTGACATGAAAAAAAATAATTCATTGGAACTTGCCATAAGTGACTAAGCCAGAAATCTTTTTTGGACACACATTTACCTATTTCTACTTACAGCTGTAATTCTGCCTATAACAGTATGTTACCTCCTAAAATGAGATTCATTTTAGTTTGCATTGCTGTATCTATTTCAGTGGTGCTCCTAGCAGTAAAGAAACTAAAACCTGCTCTCCTCTGCCATACCTCCAATGGAACAGAAAACTTACTGCCAGGCTATGTCATTGGTTCCTCATCTACAAAAGACTAAAATGTGACTACAAGGTAAGTTTTTTCTTTTTTATCACGTTTTTATTAACTCTCTTCCTTATCTGTTTGTTTGTCTGTTCGGGTCATAGTTGGGAATCTACATACATACGTTACATAAATAAAAAATATTTAAAAACCACATTTTAAAATGAACTAAAAAGTATGAAATAATTATATAAATTTAAAAAAATTAAATCACATTTTTAAAACTGACTAAAAGTATGAAAAAATTTCTCTTATCCTTGTACAGATTTATAAACCCATACAGATTGTCCTGAAAATGTGTGATTGTGAATTTTAATAGTTTTGAAATAAATGTAAAATTTAAAACAAAAAACGTGTAGCAATTAATAATAGTAGGGAGTGTTGGGGGTCGCTGTCATTGAGAAAATGCATTCATAGACTTTGGTGCACTATTTATGCATCAATTAATAATAACAATAAACTTTTATTTGACTGGAGACCATTGTAAAAAGGTTACATGATATAAGGCACGTCCGGAGTGTAGAGTACATAGCTGTAGGAATATACATTAATAATTAATACATAAAACTCAATACATGAATGTGACAATGAATTA
>WURS02466703.1:0-13267 GCA_011762765.2 Rhinocypha anisoptera | reverse complement strand
GTGGGGAGGGGTGGGTACGGGAGTTGATGGGCTTTTACCGGCGAACAAGGGAGCGGCGGGGGTGAGGCTGAGGTGAAGAGGCGGGGAAAGGCAATGAGGTCAAAACTGTTCATCCCCCCCTTCCCTCTGTCTCACTGCCGCTGCTAAGACCCCAGTGGGAGGAGAGAGGGGGAGGGTAGGAACTGGGAAAAGGTGTGTATCATTAATGACTGGCCATCAGTGGAGGCCGTTTAACGGCACCGGCCGGTTTATCTCTTCCTCACACCGCGTTAACTTCTCATTCCGCACCCACTCTCCTTCCTCCATTACTCCTCTTACCCCGCTTCTCTCTCTCTCTCTGTGCCTCTCTTTCTCTCCTCCTCTTCTCTCTCTCCATCCGTGACAGTGCACTATTCAACGTCCATCCATCTTTCTTTCCACTCCCACCATTATCGTGCTCATTTCCCTCGCGCTCTTTTATTGCTACCTTTTTTTCTCTCCCTTTCTTCCCTACTTCCCCCTCTTCCCCTAAGGGGGTCCCATTTCATTTTTTTTAATCATTAAGAGGGAATAAAGTTCTCCCCCGTCATCTCTTTCGCCTCGTGCATCAACTCGTCTTTCGGGTCGCACTGTCCCTCTTCCTCGTTCCGTTGAGATGCCTGCTCCTTTTTTTCGCGTAATGAAATCTGGCGAGCTAAAGGATGCCGGGAAAAAATTGACGTCTCAACTTTGTGGAGAATTACGTTGGGGAAGAAGGGAAAAAGATTCATAAAACTTAAACAGCGAGCGAGCAGTGTTTTGATGACAAAATGTTTTCACTCTCCTCTCTTATTTCTTTTTCCCGTTCTGAATTGGTAAATTCGGATTGTGATGGGGTCGAGCATAGTCCCTAGGGGTTCGATCTTGTCGAAGACTTAACAATGTCATTTAAAATGGCGATGAAAAGGCATTTTTTTAATCTTTGGAAAGATATTTTGTAACTGTATATTTACATCGTCGAATGAATGAATGCCATGTAGTGAAAAGGCTTCCAGTAAGTATTTCCATTATTCGTAATCCTATTTTGAAATCTACAGTAAATCACTTTATGTGCATGCTCAGCACAACTTTGGTTGTGCTGAGCACGACTCATGAGTTTCAACGAACATTTATATTATTCAATTAAGTTTTTTATAATGACAAAAAGCATATTGTTTTTGTCTGTGTTACTCTTGAATTTGAAACATTGAACACCTTGTGGGACATACGTTGAAATTTAATTATGGAAAATTTGAATTACGATATCAAGGGCCGAACACCTGCTGAATATATTATTCTGTTAACATTTGAGCCGTATCGGGCGGTGCCGCCTTTTTTTCTGCTACGGAGAACCGAGACTGATTACGTAGACATTGCCTGTCTTATTTGGTAGAGAAGAGACCGTGAGATACGTTTTTTAATAGACGAATATAGGCGAAACATGCTATTTAAAGATCGATGCATACCGTCAATTCTGCAAGTCAGGGCTCCTTTGTTGGAGTCATAGAGATCGGACTGATTAAATTTTCTTCATTTCAACTCGCTTCATTGAAGAGTCCCTTTCGCTTCATTGGTTTCCTAGCAAAAAAAAACACCCTTCGCTGTTTACAATCGCAGTCGACGAAAAGGTTTCCCGACTTTCCACGTTCAATCGTCGGCATACGGCTCCCATCTCCCCGCCAGGCCTCCCATCTCCCAGTTTTCTCTCGTCCCCCTCACACCACTCAACTAAACACCCATTTCGTACGCCCACAAGCTATCACACACGCTTTCCCATCGGGGTACGTCCTCCCCCGTCGCTGCCCTACCCGCGTGTAGCCGCCGTCTTTCCAAGCCGCCTGCCCTCCCTCCCCCCCTTCTCTCTCTCTCCCTCCCTCTCTCTTTTCTCCCCTGGCCTTTGCTAACTTCCCACGAAAGCCATCCCGTGCGCCCAACCCCATTCCACGCATCCCACCCGTCCGTCCATCCATCCTGCCTCGTCGCCCCCTCCACTCTCCCACCTCCACTCCATCCCGTCCACACGCCCGCCCTTTTTATCCCGTCTGCGGCCGTTTCGTGATCTCCACTCACGGTCAATCCTTGCTGATTGCCTCGCTCACCTCTCACGAGCTTCATCTCACTCCCTCAACCACCCCGTTGCCCCGAGCGGACTTTCTTCTTTCATTCTTTCTTTCTCTATTTCTTTCCTTCCCTACTCTCTCTCTCTCTCTTGCACACACACCCTTCTCTATCCTTTCCTTCGCCGCTCCCGTCCGACTCCCTTCAAACCCCCCTCCTGCCCCTCCAAACCACCTCACTCCCACAAGCCTTCTCCATTCTCCGATCTTTTTTAATAGCCATCACTTTTGTTTTACGATCCAGCTCGCGCGTGTGGTTTTTCCTCTCTCTCTCTCGAATTTATTCTACGCATCCAACCTCTCTCTCTCTCTCTTTGTCTCTGTCTCTCTCTATCTCTCTCTCACTGTCTCAGGCAAACCGGTTTCGGCCCCGAGATAGGACCGAGACCTGTGGGAGAGAGGAGAAAGGATTGGTCATACTTAAGTTTCTCTCTCTCTCTCTCTTTCTCTCTCTCCTTCTCTCTCTCCTTCTCTCTCTCCTTCTCTCTCTCCTTCTCTCTCTCCTTCTCTCTCTCCTTCTCTCTCTCTCTCTCTCTTTAACTGAACGTATTAATTATCCAATCAAGCGTCTCTTTCCTCTTATCCCAAATGAAACAAGTGCTACTGTGTTTGAGCAAGTTTCTCTCTCTCTCTCTCTCTCTCTCTCTTTCTCTTATTTTGGCGATTTCAAAAAATCAAACTCTTCCTCCCTTCCTTTAAGAAAAATAGCCCAAAACTCCGCCTCCTTTGTCTTAAGCTTAGCTAAGCTAACTTATAATTTCTAACCTCTCACCTATCTCTCTCTCTCTCCCTGTCTCTCTCAGTTTCCCTCTCTCTCTCTCTCTCTCTCTCTCTCTCTCTCTCTCTCTCTCTCTCTCTGTGTGTGTGTCTCTCTCTGTGTGTCTCTCTCTGTGTCTCTTTCACTGTCTCTCTGTTTCTTTTTCTCTGTTTGTCTCTCTCTCTCTCTCTCTCAGTTTCCCTCTCTCTCTCTCTCTCTCTCTCTCTCTCTCTCTCTCTTTCTCTCTCTCTCTCTCTCTCTCTCTCTCTCTCTCGTCTGTTTGTGGTTTATATCACATAGCAGAGAGATACCACTCGAGTAGTAGACTTTACCACTGTTGATAATGGCGACGCATGCTCCTCGTTGGTTAGTTTGTGTTGGTAGATGCTTTTGTTGTCAAGCTGATAGACTGTGAAGAGACACATGTGGAGAGGGGTGAGTGAGATGTTTGCAAGAGGAAAGAGAAAGGGAGAGAGAAAGTTGTTTTTGTCAGTCTATCGACAAAAAGAGGAGAGAGAGTTGCTCCACACTGAGAAGAGACTATGATAATTTTAGTTTCAACGATCGTCAAACGTTGAACACTCTCTTAGATTAAATTGGTTAAAGTTTAAATATATTGTTAAATTTTAATCTTGTTTAATACTGAATTTCTTTAAAATATAAATTGAAACTTTGAATATTGTAACTTTAATAGTTGTGAGTGATAAATTTGCAAGTTTTACGTTTATTTAGAAGAGTTTTGACCAACTGACAACATAACATGTACATTGGAACATTGACATCAAAGTTGATTGTTTGATTTGACCACAATAAACAGTATCAATCATGATCGTGAACATTCCGGTGATGTTGAGTCTGTTTCTGTTTGTGATCTGTCTCATCTCCACCGGAATCTGGTACCTCTTGGCCTACCGAGATCGAAGTTTGGCCGCCAAGGCAAGATCACGCAATGTTCGCTATGCTTCGGTACCGAATGCTTTTGTGGTGGCTTTGAGAAAGCAAAAGTTTGAAGAACTCAAACATGCCGTGATTCAACGCGCTGGCAAAGTGTTTGCTTTTGAGATGTTCAACAGTTTAGCCATCATGGTTGCCGAGCCTGAGTTGATTCAATTGATTCTTAGCAAAGAGTTTACTAATTTTACAAATCGAAGAGTGAGTTGTGAATTTGGATGTTTTCATATATATACTACACTGTTAAAAATACTGTCCAGTTATAACCCAACATTAAGCATGTATCTGGTTATAACTTTACAAGTCTCTGTCATAGACTTTAGAATTTAAACAATGTAAGCTTATAAGCAGACATTTAGAAAAATCAACGCTTTTAAGCCATATTTTTTTAATTGTAGAGTTATAACTTATAAGCCAACTTTTCCTAAATTGTTACCTTAAAAGTTGATATTTTAAAAATTGTAAGGTTATTATCAGAAAACGTGCTCAATGTCATGTTATAACTAGACAGTATTTTTAACAGTGTAATAATGGGTTATGTTTGAGTATATATAGAAAATGATGGGAGATGATCCATTTCTTGGCTCAATGCTCACCATTGCCACTGATGACAAGTGGAAACGATTGCGATCCATCATCACGCCAACCTTCTCTGCTGGAAAGCTCAAACGAGTGAAACCATCGATCGATGAAACCACCGCAATTCTCATGGTTAACTTCGAAAAGCGAAGACAACTTGATAGGTTTGTGACTCGATTCTATCCCACTAGATGGCGCTTTCTTAAATTTTAGTCTAATTTGTATTTTGTTCTTCAGTGAGAATGTCAACATCAAAGAACTTCTATCTGCTTTCACAATGGACACCATTGTGAAGGTTTCTTTTGGAATCCGCGTGGATTCACTGAGCAATCCGGATAATCCGATTATTGTCAACGCTAAGAAAATGGTTACTGGTGATTTCAACTTTAAACTCTTATTCCAAAGCTTTATGATGGTCGTGTTTCCTAAACTATCTGCCAAACTGGGAATCCGCTTCGTCAACGATGTGTTTATCTACTTTGAAAAAGTGGCCAAAGAAGTGATCCAGGAGAAGAAGGCAGAGTTAGGTCGAAATCCGGGCCATCAAAAAGCAAACAACTTCTTGGAATTGCTGCTCGAGGCTGAAGCAGAGGCTTCAGAGGAGAATGTTGAAGAGAAAAAGTCGAGTAAATGTAAGTTCAATGATTATTATGTAAAAAATTTGGTAAGATTCTCCTATGTAAATTAATGAATAATATAGTTTTCTATGTTTAATGTTCTGTCATTTTTCGTTTTCTGTCCCACTTTTGTACTGTGAGATTTGCGCTACTTCTACTGTGCTTAACCGATTCGAATTTTTCGTTGTTGTGATTCGAATTCTTAATCAATTTGAATCTAACTTTCTGTGTTATGACTTGAATGTTTCCCGATTCGATTTGAATTTTTTGCATAATTTTTCAAATTCTCATTCAATTTGATTAGAATTCGAACTATTCTAATTTTAACTTGATTTGATTTGATTTTTTAACCCTTCGATATGATAACTCGCTTTAACGTTTTGTCTTCTTTTCGTTAAAAATATCAATTAATTTATCTTTGTTTAGTTATGACAACCCAAGAACTCGTATCTCAATGTGTCATGTTCTTTCTGGCTGGATTTGACACCACTGCTACCACCATTACTCTAGCCACCTATCTTCTCGCTCTGAATCCGGATGCCCAGCAGAAGCTTTACGATGAAATCACTACCATGTTGGCAAGGTTGAAATCCGAGTCCGACAGTGGTGAAGATGACCCGATTCGTTTGGTCACCGTAGAATCTCTATCTCGATTTGAGTATCTCAACGGTGTGATCAGTGAAACACTGCGCATCTACGATCCGGCCACTTTTGTGGAACGTCGAGCTGGCAAGGATATTACTCTGGCCACTCCAGATGGACGGCATCGGATTCATCTCAAGAAAGATGATATGATTCACATTCCAGTGTGGTCTGTTCATCGTGATCCGGAGCATTGGCCTGAACCGGAAAGTTTCCGCCCGGAGCGTTTCATTGGTGAGGCAACTTACCACAAGTATGCCTACCTTCCATTCGGGTCTGGCCCTCGGAATTGTGTTGCTCGAAGTCTGGCTCTGCTTATCAACAAACTTGCATTGCTTCATCTGGTTCGAGAGTATCACTTTCGCCCGGGACCCAATACTACGGTAAGACCTAAAGTAGGAATTGCAGAAAAAGCCAATCTTAAAATATGACTCTAAACTTAACCAGCATTTTTGTTCGAGAACTTTCTCTTACACTGGTTTGTGTTGCGGCCATTTTCAAAACCAGTAACACAAATCAGTGTATGAAAAAGTTTCCGAAAAAAATGCTGGTTAACCCTTCGCTCCCAAAGGCGCTATCGGGACGTATGTGTCCCGTTCTTTCAATTTGCGATATAAGGCTTATTTTTTCTGATAATCTTTGGGATCGAAAGGGTTAAGTTTAGAACCATACTTAAAAGAAAGTTTTTAGAAAAACGTTACTTTGATAGTGCTTTTTAGCAAGAAACTTTCCAGAAACTCGCCTATTTAAATACGTTGGCTTTTCCTGCGATCCCTACCTAAAGTTTATTTTTGTTATCTGAAAATTAATCATAACGGTACAAAATTTTTAGATTCCAGTTGAATTCTTCAATCAAACGGGCTTTCTCTCTCCCAAGGACATTTTTCTACGCGTGGAGAGAAGATAGCACTCATATTTCTTATTTTATCTCTTTCTTTAGACAATATATCTCACATTTTTGTTAGACTCATGCTGATAATAAAAAGGGAAAAATAAAAACATTTGTTGCTCAAAAGCGATGCTTTAGATAGTGTTACTATTAGATACTAAACAACTGTGTTTGTGTGTGTTGTGTGATTATGACAAACACAAGAGCCATAGTTTAGGTGTTATTATTTGAGTTGAACACTCACCAAAACGACATATTATAGCATAATACTTTTTACTTACAACATTTAAACTTGTAATTCTGCAAACAAATTAACGTATTTTTTAATTTTTGATTATCATATATATACAAGGTTAGTCTTATGATTTTTTTTCAAAAACAACTCATTATTTTTAAGAGATTAGAGTATAATGAGTTAATCCTCAATTTAAAATGGCATCTTAAAAGATTGCAATAGCATGTTAAATTAAAAAAATAATGTAATTATTGTAGTGTCCTTCAAAAACAATGAGTCATCAAGAGTTTGTTGATGTTTCATCAATCTAGGTACAAATTGATAACGTTTCATACTCAAATTGCACTTTGTAATCAATCACAAGAAGATTATTCTATTGCATTATATTAATTATTACATCTTTAAGTCACACGCCATTTTGACCTGGGAGAGTAGTGCAATTTTTATTATTTATTTATTATCTAATCTTTGGCTTTAGTCTGCAATGATCACTAGTAAACTTGGGTTATTTGCTGGTTTTACTATAAAAGTAGAGTAATAATAGAGAACTTTGTGTTTTACTTGTGTTTATTAAGTTTTGGGAAGATGGCTTCACTTCTCAGTTCGATTCCATGGCCAGTTGACTCAGTCACTGTGATATGGTCTGTTCTCGGGCTGACTCTAGCTTTGGTAGCTTACCAAAAGTGGCGTTGGCAGTGGGCCGAGGAGAAAAATGTGAAGATGTACGCCGAACGGAAGGTGGCTTATGTGCCCGTGATGACTCTTGCTAGGGCAGTGTTCAGACGGCTTCAACACCACATTGTCGTTCAAGACACCATCCGACGTGCTGGCAAGGTGTTTGGCTTCGACATTGGTGACCATTCCACTACGATTCTCATCTCCGAGCCAGAGTTGATTCAACAAGTGTTGAGCAAGGAGTTCACCAACTTTGTCAATCGACGAGTAAGTGTCAATTGAAAACATTTTAAATATTCTCTCCTATATATATTAATTTCTTGCGCATGCGCAGTAAGATTCGAACCCTTATCCGATTCGAATTCAACTTTCAGTGTTATATGATTCGAATTCTTAACCGATTCAATTTTAACTTTTTGTGTTTCACTTTAAATTCTTAACTGATTTGATTTTAATTTTTAAATTGCCATTCAAATTATGATAAAACATTAACGCTGTTCTTCTTGTAAAAATAACGTATAATAGTCTAAAGTGTGAGTGTGATTTGACTAAAAATAACTTTTTTGCAATCCAATTTTTGCCGATTTTTACTCTTGTAAAAATTTTACTTAATTTTTTAGAACTTTCCCTTCAAAGACAAGATCTTCTCGAAGGTGCTCTTCTTCACCGAGGATGAGACATGGAAACGATTGCGATCAATAATCACACCCACTTTCTCTGCGGGCAAGATGAAAAGAATGAAGCCATTGATTGACCAAACTACGGAGACTCTCTTGCGTAATCTTGACAATTCAATTAAGACAAAGTAGGTTTTGCATATTTTCTAATACGAATCTAAATTTTTCAAATAAAGCGAAGTGGTAGATGTGAAACACTTGGCAGGCGCGTTTACCATGGACACTATTGTCAAGACTGCATTCGGTGTAGAAGTGGATTCGTTGAATGAAGTTGACAATCCTCTAGCGGACAATGCACGGAAAATTTTTGGCTCTGAAATCACGCTGGGAAACATGATCTCTGCATATTTACTTCGCAACGCTCGTCCACTTCAAAAGCTGTTGCAATTTCTGAAGGTGCTTCCCACTAATCAAGGGTCTATTGAGTTTTTCTACCAAACCGCAATGAGTATCATCGATGGCAAACGCAAGGAGTATGAGAAACGTGTTGCCGAGGGAACCGTCACTGGAAAAGCAAGTGATTTCATCCAGTTGATGCTCGAGAGTGAGGATATTTCCGTCTTAGATAATGAGACTGAAAAATCGAGTAAATGTAAGCTAAATATTCTCCTCTATATTAATGAATAATATGGTCGTGGTTTTCTATGTTCTATGTTCTAGGTTCTGTCATTTGTGTGGTATTGTGTTACCCACGTTTTTGTAATGTGAGAGTTACGCTACTTCCACTGTGCTTAACCGATTCGAACCCAACTTTTACTGTTGTGAATCGAATTCGTTACCGATTTGAATCTAACTTTAACTGTTGTGATTCGAATTTTTAACTGATTCGAATCTAACTTTCTGTGTTATGATTCGAATTTTATTCCGATTTGGTTCAAATTTTGTGCATAAATCTTCGAATTCTCCGTCAATTTGATTTGGAATTCGAGCTTTTCCAATTTTTGTTCAATTTAAATTGATTTTTTTGCATAACCCTTCGAATTAACTCGAGTTTGACATCGGCGACTCTGCCGCCGTTTTTTTAGAAGAGAAAGATGACACTTTAGCGCCGACCTTCTTGTAATTTAAAAAAAAATTTTTGTTTCAATCATCTGGTTTGCAGATATCACTCGTGATGAGATGCTAAGCCAATGTGTGCTTTTCTTCCTCGCTGGCTATGATACTACTGCTACCACAATCACAATGTCCTGCTATAACCTCGCCACCAATCCAGATAAACAGGAGCAACTGTACCAGGAAATCAAAACCCAAATGGAAAAACTGGCTACCGAGAGTCCCGACATCAAAGATCCACTAAAATTGGTGACAAACGAATCATTGGTACGTTTTGAGTATCTCAACGGAGTGGTCCAGGAAACGCTTCGACTCTTTCCACCACTGGTTCAAATCGAACGTCGAGCCGCGTCAGATATGCAACTCGAAACCGCCGATGGACGGATTCGAGTTGAGGTGAAACGTGGAGATCACATTCTAATTCCCATCTACACCATTCATCACGATCCGGATAACTATGTCGAACCGGAAAGGTTTCGACCGGAAAGATTTATCGGCGAACTAACTCACCACAAGTATGCTCACATTCCATTCGGTTCGGGTCCTCGCAACTGTGTGGCTCGAAGTCTCGGGTTGCTTGAGGCCAAGTTGGCCGTGTTGCACATTGTCCGAAATTATCAACTTTGCGTTTGCGAACAAACCTCGGTGAGATTTGCTTGATTTTTAAAAAAAATTTGTATAAATTTTATAATCAATTTCTTAATTTTAATTTTGAAAATAGGTGCCTCCAGATTTTATGAGTCGTGGCAACAATCTACTCGCTCCAAGAGGAATCAATCTGAAATGTGTTCGCCGTGGTTAGAATAGTTAATTAAAAAATCTTTAGAAACGAATTGGTCATTAAAAGCATTTTATTCTAAAAAGTAAGACTAAATTGCATATTTCCCGAAATTACCAACTTTGCGCTTGCAAGCTAATTTCAGCAAAACTTGTTTGATTCAAAAAAGTTCGAAAATAAAATGTTTCAAGAAAATTATCTCGCTCTGTTTTCCATTTGGATTATTCTATTCAAAGCTATTCTGTTTTATTTTTAGCTTTCTTTAACTACTGCTATAAAGCTTTGTTCGATATACACTAAAACCCCAGGAGCACTCAAACCAAACTTCACACAGGAGAACAGCTAAAAGCATGCACAAGGAGCAACGCATGCGCACAACAGATTTTTCTTTCTATTTTAATGCGTGTTCCTGGGGCGCAACTGTATAAGGAGCAAGGCTAGATCACCAATTTGAAGTCGTTCTGCATGGTCTATTATGAGTACAGTTCAAAATCTACCGGAGTTAGTTACCAAATTGATCTCATTAGAGAGACTCGATCTGGGGAGAGAGGTCAGTCACAATATACAACCTTATAAAAGTATTTTTAAAATAGTTTTTATTTATCAAAAAATGTTTTTATTGTTTGTATAAAAACCTTAATTTGCTGTAATCACACCTTCATCAAGAAGTTGCTGTTTGACTCGGTGGTAGAGCGCGTAGATAGTCTCCGCAAATTGCTGTGAAGTGATATATGTCAACAACAAAAAATTAACAAAACTATTATAGAAACTTGACCCTTACCAAATTTTGTCGTTGGTCAAACTCGATCGAGCTAATCAACGATTCCCGTACACAGGCTTGCCAAGCTGTGAACATGATAAGACCTTCTAGGCAACATAGTTTGATATCATTGATCAGCTCCACTGCCGAGTTGCCCGGTTGCGAAGAGTAACCCGGACAGACGAGATCACAGCCTTCCAGGTAGAATCGAGCAATTTTCTCCAGCACCTCGGTTTCTGGCATTTTCCATTTGATAAAACTTGCACTGTTCCACGTGCCATCACCCCACTCGAGTAGAAGACAAGCAAGATCATGCCCACGCAATCCATAACTACCATACTCAAAATCAACCAAAACCACTTCCGGTTGACCACTTCCCGTGTTTACCAGAATATTCGAACTTCGAAAGTCATTGTGACAGAACACCTTGGGATTTGGCGCTTTCTCAATAACCCCCATCATCCAAGCATACTCTTGGATCAAATCATACTTGGCTAGTGTTTCCAGGCCGTATTCGCGAATTTTCTCCGGTATCTTAAACTCTTCGAATGTGGTGTGAATTCGTTGCTTGCCTTGTTCACTCAGAGTGATGGCCACTTTGGGCAGTGGCACTTGAAGGAGGTTGAACTTGGCTAGGAGATGAAGAGCGGTGCGGAGAAGACGATCGTTTTGTTGGTGTTTCACTTGGAATTGCTCGTGCTATCATAAAGAGAGAGAGAGAACGAGAAACAGAGTGAAAGAAAGTGAGAGAGAGAGAGAAAGAAAGTGAGAGAGAGAAAGAAAGAAAGAAAGAGAGAGAAAGTATAGAAAGCAAGAGAGAGTAAAGAGAGAGAGAGAACGAGAGAGAGAGAACGAGAGAGAGAAAGAGCGAGAGAGAGAGAGAGAAAGATAAAGAGAGAAAGAAAGAGAAAGACAGGCAGACAGACAGAGAGAAAGTGAGAAAAAGAGAAAGATAGAAAGAAAAAGAAAGAGAACGAGAAAGAGAGTGAAAGAAAGAAAGAAAGAGAGAGAGTAGAGAAAGTATAGAAAGCGTGAGAGAGAGAGAGTAAAGAGAGAAAGTGTAGAGAGCGAAAGAGAGAGAGAGAGAGAGAGAGAGAGAGAACGAGAGAGAGAGAGAAAGAGCGAGAGAGAGAAAGAAAGAGACAGACAGACAGACACAGAGAAAGTGAGAAATATAGAGAACGAGAGAGAAAGTGAGAAAAAGTAAGACAGTGACAGACAGTGAGAAAAAGAGAAAGATAGAAAGAATGAGAAAGATAGAAAGAAAGAGAACGAGAGAGAAAGAGCGAGAGAGAGAAAGATAAAGAGAGAAAGAAAGAGAAAGACAGACAGACAGAGAGAAAGTGAGAAATATAGAGAACGAGAGAGAAAGTGAGAAAAAGTAAGAAAGAGATAGATAAATGGAGAAAGAAAATGACAGAGAGAGAGAGAGAGAGAGAGAGAGAGAGAAAGTGAGAAAAAGAGAAAGATAGAAAGAAAGAGAGAGAGCCAGAATAAACCAAAGATTACAAGTATTGTAAAAAGAGGTGCCATACCTGATAATAGCTTTGAATCATACCCTCATCGAAAAGTCCATACACGCGAGGACCAATGCCGAGATGTGAAGCAAGCATCACAATCACCATATCACTCAATCTCTCATTGCCAGGCTCTTCTTGGGGCATGTGTTTCTTTTGGTAAAATTTGATGGTCACCTCACGTGGCTCATCGGCTACGAGTGGAACGTGCTCTCTCAGTGCAACATAGTAAAGTTGGTTGGTTAGACCACCTATAATTAGGGTGTTACATGTGTCACAAAAAGCACTTCAAAAAACCTTTAAATATCGAAGCAACGGCTCGGTTAGGTGTTCCGAAGTCCCCCTTTTGGCTGAACTTAAGCTGAATTCGTCTGCTCTCATAAAGTATACAGCCAAAGGAAGAGTTTTGGAGCACCTTACCGAGTCCTAAAAGTGATTCGATTTTGTTTCGACATTTAGAGGTTTTTCGAAGCGCTTTTTAAAAAAGTATTGTGATGAAAAATTTCTGTGCCCATGTTACATCCTAACCTACGATTCGTCGTACTTCGAGATCCTTGATGGGATCCGTGACATGAGTGGTCCAGGAACCACCAAGGTATTCCGAGCATAGTGTCGAGCATCGAGACTCGATATTGGCAGGTGTTGAGCCACGTAGCCACTCTTCGGGTGGGATGTCGATCCACGCTTTCTTCTCCTTGTTGTTGTTGTCGCTCTCCTCAGTCATCTTAGTTCAATTTCACACAACAAACGTTTTTCAAAATTTTAATCAAAATGGGCAAGTGATTTCAAGATAAACCTGAATTTTGATCTAAATGAATAAAATTTTAATCTGTTTCGAAATCACTTGCCTGTTTGAGTTAAAATTTTGACATGCGTTCTGCGTGTTGAGTCTATCTTTCCTTGCAACCATACCAAAGATATGAGCTTTTATATCAGCATACAAGTTTCTCTCTCTGTATCTCTCTCTCTCTCTCTCTCTCTCTCTCTCTCTCTCTCTCTCTCTCTCTCTCTCTCTCTCTCTCT
>WURS02466692.1:0-13268 GCA_011762765.2 Rhinocypha anisoptera | reverse complement strand
GTGGTAGCCCAGTGGGTAGAGTGCTTGGCTACTGACCGGTGGACCCGGGTTCGAGACCGGGTGACGACCCTCCGGACACCTCCGGCTAAACCCAAGCTGAGTGATTTTGCAGGTACCACATCTTCGTGGGAAACCACAGGCGGCACAGGGAAATGAACTGGCCCCTCTACATTGATGTGTGAATTTCCATACGCCGTGGGCTTAGTACTAGGTGAGCTCTACTCTCACTTAACATACCAACCTTCGGGTCGATCAATGTGGTTTTTTAAGTACGTCATAGACAACCTAATAGCAAATCAAAGGTTGGAAACATTTCTGATCAACTGTAGGTACGATATTTCATACGAATCTCGTTTCAGTGATTATGGCACGGAAGATGTTTTTTCACGAGCCAAACTGGTGGGTTCAGGAGATATGAAAGTATGTACTCTTTGGATGAAGACGTACCACCATTCACGCAAGTGATTTGCTTTCAACATGGATTATTTTATTAAAGTTTACCTTTATTAAAGCATTACCTTTAATTATTAAAGGTAATGCTTTAATTAAAGTTTTACCTTAGGAACAGCTTGCCGACGGTACTTTTAACTTACAAGGTTAGAATGGCATTTATCAAGATACTCCAGGGTTGCAATGTCTGAAAAGTTCGGGCAGTCACTGAAGTAAGGAGGAACCGTTAACGCCCACGGAGATGCCGGATCCATAATGAAGGTTAAGGAGCCGATGGTATTGCACTTTCCTCAAATGTTTGTGATACTAGCTTTCACTATTTTTCTCATTCACAAAACTAACTTGAATAGAATATTTTCCTTTGCCTTATTTGCATGTATTTATATTAATAAGTTAGATAGTATATTAAGTAACGTTGTGGACTTTCAGGCAGACTGAAGTGTACTTTGTTTACACATGCAAAGACTTATTTTGTACAACCTTAGTAAAGTTAACAAACTTGTCAATTTGCAATAGCAGATAAATATCCCAATTTCGTAGTATATCATAGTAAAAATAATAAGACATTATTACTGTCCTAATAATGTCCTAATACTGCTGATATACGCGGCAGAAATCTTAAGATTTTTTACCCGACGCTCATAGAAAGTGAGAAAAAGTTGGAGAAATTACCCCTCCAATTTTAGCATTAGTAGTTGGAATACTTTTACTCGACCATTGTTTTCAGATATCACCATATACGCCACTAAGATAAATTCCATCATTTCCATTCCAATATAACAAGATCTAAGACAATATCCAACTCGGAGACCTATTAAATTTCGACTTTATTCACACCCACATAATAATAAGAGTTTCCACCTTTATGCGATAATAAAACTGTGGCCTAATTCTAATAGTTGAATGAAAATTTTCAGGATTTTTAAAACTAATTTTAATTTGAAGCTGACTGGATACTGGAAAAAATGTAAAGACACAACTACAGGGAGTTGTGGATCTTTTGAAGCAAGGGCTTTTTGATTTCCTCTCCTCCGACTTCTTTTTTCATATTTCACGGCTATTCAACCTTCCCACTTCCATTCACTGTTGCCATGCTGACCTTGTATCCATTAAATTTCCGTTCACGTCTTTAATCCCCGTCCCGGTCGACGACCTCATCCTCTGTAATAGTTCGTTCCTAAAAAGTATAAAACACTCATTAACGGCGAGTTTCTTCTTCCTCTTAAGCATTTTACCATTTAATGAGTCGCTTCTGTTTATTGCTTTTTAGTTAATGCCTCTGCGGCCTCGTTTCCTTGCAGACGCCAATAGTGCAGAAAAATTAATTTAATACATATACTAAGTCCATGCCCTTGGCGGGATTCGGACCCGCGACTTTAGGTTAGCCGGCAGTAGAGACCTGACTATCCCGGTTGGCACACTGATAGCAATCTCCCCTGAATGTCTTTGTCCCGGTAACCCATCAACGGAACTATAGACGAAGAACACATATTTCATGAGCATGTAAACCTTGGAGGAATTCTTGGAGGTCTGAATGCTAAAATTTTCAAAGCAACCTAGCAAACAGTATCAAAGCTCTCTAGCGAACAGGGTCAGCTAAGGTCTGACAGTTTCATAACCAATTATTTTGATCACCAACCAGAAAAGCCTTGTCCCTATTGAAATCTTCGACCTGAAATCTAAATTTAAAACATTAATGGCAAAGTGATGAGGCATCATCGAGTATATTTTTAACAGTGGAATATTGTCATCTCCTTGTCATTAATAGGATCGATTTCCAACACATTACACCTGAAACTAAGCTAATCGTTCCCAAATTTAAAATATTTAGAGATTTAATTTTATGTAAACACACAAAGGTAGATATCCTTTTAAAAAAGTCTTCAATGATGGTTTGATGAGTGAGGTAGATACAAATCCCATAGGCGTATGAAATTTTAGGGACCACATTATTTTCTCTAGTGGCCTTACAATCCATTTAGGAACATTCAAGGCACTTTTGGAGATGTTCACCAGACTTCGTACATCGGTCAAAGGATAAGCCTTTCTCAGGAGTGTTCTCTAAGCTTTATCAAGCCTATTGTTATCGGTCTCTTTTGGCTGGTTTGCACGCGTCATCGCTTGAGAATCTAATCCAAACTCCCAAGGTCAGAATTGCTCAGCCCCTATCTTATTCCATTGTTTGGGCCCCTCCGAAAACACGGCTGCGATGCATTGGTCAGAATTATTTTTCATTTTCATAAACAAATAAAGAGACAATACCCCTGGAGAATAGCTAATGTATTCAGTATAGAGCGTGAAACTCCTGTGAGAGCGTACTACTTTATGTTAAGTCTTGAACCTTCAATATTCGAATATTTTTGTGCTATTCATGTGATATTTTAGCCGCTCTATGAAATTGGCAAATATATTAGTAAGAGGAGTGAAGTTTTTTAGATAGCTGCTCCATAGGGCTGAAATTATTTCAACAGATGCAGGGAGCGAATATGAAGGAAAAACTCTACATCAATCTATCACCAAACAATCTTCATCACCGAACTGGCAGCCGTAACTGGACTTTCTCCGGAGAGCCTAGTGACTTCACAGAACAAGAAGCATGTCATCAATAAGGTAAATATTCACCAGGTACTACATTTCTCATTTTTTAAAGATAAATTATCCATTTGTTGGTAGAATAGAGTAACAGATATTACTACCTGTACATCGCACCAATATGTGACGACGAAAGACTCAGGTTAACGTCACTAAGGACGACATTATATCTTGATTTACAATAATGATATAAATGAGTACCTATACAAATGCAAGTATCGTGTTTGCTCGGAGAAAAAAAATGGACCAATGGCTGTTGCTTGGTAATGGCCTGTGAATCATTCCATGCCTCATCTATATTATAATAAGAGAAAACTATAAACATGCTATCATTACTCGAGGATATATCCATATGTTTTCCGCTGATATTTTGGGACCGGTTTTATATTTATAGATAGTTATTATCAAAACGAGTTCAGTAAAATGAGTGATGAGAAGGTAAACTTTAATTAAATAGTCATTTATTTCCGCGAAAAAAAAATGAAACGTTAGATTGTAAAAACTCTAATTGTGCTGTATTGGTTCCTTTGATGCCCTCTTCAGTTTGAAAACGATAAAATTCTTATTTCCTAAAAAATAAGACAAAAATTATTTCATCCAGACTGGAAAATTGTAATGACCGGCTGCAAGGAAATACGAAAAGAATTTAAATCCGTCCATTAATTCCAGGATGAACGCTACGAAGACTGAAGGCTATTAATTGCATAACATTTTAAAATCAACCTAACACTCAGTTTCTAGCTGTCTGGATAGCTAACGGATAGAGATTACATCTGACAAAATGTCATAACCCACTGTATTTCGATTAACAACCAGAAAAGCGAAGACCCTATAGCATAAATCACCCTTAAGCCGAGAGTCAAATATTCCTGCCTGGTTATCCGTTAAACAAAGAAGGAGTTGAAAGAAAAGTGGAAGGAATTGGATAACTTGGCAGATATAAAACGATTCTTTGATAGATCAAAAATAAAATTATCCTAATTTTTACCAAGTTGAAAGTTGATATGAGTTAAGTGACCTGATAATTCATGAGTTTATACTTCCTAAGTTTATCAAGTTCTGCTAAAGATATTAGGTAAATAAAAAATTGAAAGTTTAATTTTTAAGCCTACCGCATTTTTGATACCACTGAAAATAGAAATTAATTTTCTTCAAATAATGTTAGTTTCATTTTTTTGAGCGTAACAGATGAAAGCGGTTTTGTTAACTGATGGAAACTTGCCTCTATTTTCCACAATGCATGTGGAAAACCTCCAACGAAAGGCTGGGAGTTTATTCCACCATTGCCAGATATGAAATCGGCCTAATGCTTTTCTTTCGATGAAACCGAACTTAAATTACGGTGCACGATTTTTTTACCTTCACATTTTACACCCGCAGCGCACATTTCAACCCTCCACACTTTAAAAGTGCCGATTTCCACTGCCAATTATTTTTTTCGGCTATCAATACAATATCTAACATTGTATTACACAGATATATTTCCTAACGTTATAGTAAACAATTTGTCTATGAGGATTCAGAATTTTGACAGACGTTATCCCTCATGCAGTTTAAAAAGCAGAAAATGTATGGACATCAAAAAAAAGGAACCCAAACACTGTTAAATGCTGATAACTATATACCCGTAGGTTTGGGAACGAGGAATGGATCTTCCGTGCCGTCTGCGATTTCCCAAGAAGATCTGGTACTCATAAAATCACTCAGATTGGGTGTTAGGTGGACAAAAGCGTGGGGGACCCGAAACTTGAAACCTGGGTCTCCCTTCCAGTTTCCAAGCGCTCCACCCACGACCTCACAGACATGACAATAACAAGGGATATATGAATTTTATACTGACATATTTTTAGATTCCGCTGAGTGTTTATCCTAATTCTTTAATCTTCCAACCCATATCTCCCCAGGAATGCTCATAATAGTAATTAGATTGACCTCGAGTCGTATAAATAAACTAAGCCAACAGTAAGGTGTCTAGACAAAAATTTCATTTAATTGGAAATCCACCGAACAACGGTTTCTAAAAGCTACAAAATATATTCAGACATTCAAAAGAATTTAACATTTCTGGAAGTCTGCACGCCGTAACAACTTAACCTTCAAATAATACTCATCATAATAGTCGCGGATGTACTCTGCATGCTCCAGCTACTTCACTTCATCTACTGACTATATATCCTAACGTCTTTTTCCTTTTTTTTGGTTGCCTTTACAGACTAGGGCAATTATGGTGGTACATTATAGTAATTTGCAACAAGGGAAAAACTCATTCATGCTCTAATAATAATAATTCTGTCCTCGTTACGTCTAAATTGAGTTTGGGCCTCTCCTATACGAAAGTATTTGAAATTTACAATTTGAAAAATGCTCATGCCCGAAAGGGGACTCGAACCCGCGACTTTTGAGCTAGCAGGCGGTCACGCTATCCACCGGTCTAACCTGGTCGGCAAAGATGCCCAAGAAGGAGAATGAAAATCCACCTAGCCGGGATTCGAGCCCGCGAACTCCAGATTGGCAGACGAGGAAGTTACCTTTCCACCACCGAAGCCGACGAGTTTTCTCTTCACCTCGTATTGTTCCACCTTGTGTTACGCTCTAGGGAATCCCATTATTTCTTTAATATCTCTGCCGTCGACTGTTGCTGTCTCCCTTGAATTTCTCCCAAAAACAACCTCTTCTGTCGTGACAAACACGTCCTCTTCATTACTACCTCTTCCTCTATTTTATTTGTCCCTCACACCCACATCTAAAAACCTTCCAATCTACCCTCAAACACGTAGCCTCAACCAGGATTCTGAACTAATGAACCACGCAACGCTACGCTCCATATGATATCACACGCTCCATACGTCACGGAAGATTTTCTTTGAAAAAAATCACGCTAACCGCGGGATCATGAAACAAGTGAGGACTCTAACCGCAGAGAAACAGAAAAAAGGTATCGCGTTCGATGCTATTGACTTCTTAACGAATATAAACCCCCTGCCACCCCTTCAGAAATGTCGCTCCCGAGAGATGTAACATTCCTACGCCCAAGGTGCCGAGTAATACACCATGGGGCCCGCAGAGTTTCGCCGAGCGGTGGAATTCTTATGCGACAAAGGCACCAAATACATCATTGTTTGAGACCTTGAGCACGGGGGTTGGGGAAGAAAAGCTAACCGCCCACGGGGTTGCTCTGGGCGTCTCCGCGGTCAAAATTGCAGCGGAGCGGGCGGCAGGCAGAATTCCCCAGACGATATCGGCGCAAGGAAGACAAAGTTTCTTCGTTTTCCCTGTTGTCGAATCGGTCATAGCGCGTGTGAGGCCGGCACACGAAATAGATTTACGAAAATGGAAGTTTGGGCATCGCTCGCACGCACAGATAATCAGTTCACACTAAGGACGCCTGAAGTTTGATGATAGGTCTACACGTAATACCCTACAAGCTGCAGCAAGGGCTTGTGCTAGGGGGTGAGTCATTACCAGGCATGCATCCCACAAACGTAAATAAGATATAATTCACACTGAAAGAAACTACTTACGTGTAAATATTTCAATGACAAAAAAATACTTGTCATGCGAAAAAAAAGTGAATCAACATTTAATTTTAAAACAAAATCATGCAAGATAAATAAAAAATAAACATATAAGTATATACACTAGAAACCCCAAGTATTATTTCAGAGTTTGTGATATTTATTTTGATCTATAATTGTACGAGGACAAAAATTACTTTATATTTATCTGTTCCACAGTTTATCTCTCTGATTTTATGTACGTGATCTGACCTACAGTAGTATCTCGGGGCTTGAAATTTATTTTTGACTTCTTCGCTGAAGGTGACAATATCACCACCGCATTACGTCACGTGGCAAAGGATTTTTTGACGTAATTACTAGCAGACAGAGAGAGACCTAATGGATTTCTGCTCCGTTTCTAAATCTGAGACGAATTGCGTAGTTCAAGGCGCGGATTCCTCAACCCTCGCTTCCCACAAAATTGCGAGTTCTTCATGTCGTCTCTAGTAATAACGCGCAGTTTAACGTGCTGCGTAGCGCCTCACCCACCTCGCCTCTACTCCACAGTCTAAAGGGTTGGCCCTTTCCTTATTTCTAGAACTTTAGACGGAGGGGGGGTCCCGCTTGTTGTTCTCCCCCTTCCATCATTCATCCTGACCATGGTTCGAAACTGGGAGCCAACACTTATCAGTCCAAATCGATTAACGGTTTTCACTTTTGACTCGTCATCGTTCACCTCCCATAAAGAGAGAGAGAGGGAGACTCGGAGAAATTTAAATTGCCCGAACCTTAACATTACCTGAACCTGAGAGAAACAAACGGTGAAACTCTTGAGGGTGTGACGTTCCATTCTTTCAAAAAACCTTTCTAGAATTCGGATTTCGGGAGTTTTCCATGCAATGCAAATTAGCATGCCACGTGACTCCTTAAAACGACGATTGAAGATTGTCTGTGGTATCTCTTAACACACCTAAATTTGTAAACTCCTAATGTTCAGCGATCATACCAATTATAAATAAAGTCTTCGGCGAACAAGGAGCTCAGCAACCATTTCAGATTGGCGTAAGGCAGAAAATTTGTGGTCGCGCACGATCTTACTATTCCAAGACTTACCACTAATGGGAGTATACATTTTGAGAGAATCTAAGAGAAAGTAGGCCTTCGTATTTGGCTAAGAGTGCATGTCGGCCACTCTTTCAGGGCTAGAATGGTCTTTAGTTTAACGTTGCGCCGGAAGAACGGAGTACAGCTGGACCGCTCTCCACGGGACACATTTATCAATCGGAAACGAAAATACTTCGGAAAAATACAGGATCGAAGGGATCCGAAACCTTACGAACTCTTTGTGCAATAACCGCCTCACCTCGGACAGACCGTACCAATTAGATTAGGAATCGAATGAGTTCGCATTCCACCCTTATTGCCTGCCAAAAAGTAAACTCCTTCCAGATCTTGGGTGTAGCTAATCTTGATTCCCTACTTTCCAGGCGTCGCTCTAAGTGCCTTTGGACCCACGCAATGCTCATCGGGTTCTATCGTCGCACAAATGAAATCAAACTTCGGTGACCATTACTTCTTTGTTAAGTCACTTGGTGCACGAGATGAAGTTATTTCATTTAAATTCCGCCATTCTGAATTCTTTCGATCAACTCAGCGGTTGTTGCCATGGCAACATGTGGCGTCCATCCTCTCTGGAGATGCCCCGTTATGCGCGTTTAGTTTGTCCCTGAAGGCAAACCACCATCCATTGCTTCGAGAAGAATCCAGAGGCACCAGGAGCGTTCGGAAAAAAAAGGGATCCTAGTCCCCAAATTCTCCAACTTAAACCAATCCCTCCCGTGACCTCTCTTCCCAAGGTCTTTCAGTAAAAACCCTTTCCCCCTGGGAGGGGCGGAGCCTTTCTTTCCTAAATAAAGGATCTACACAAACGAACCTCTCCCGGTACCCACCCTCTTTCTACGAACCTCTTCCGTTGACCACCCTCTTTTTCTACTCCCTTGAGCGCCTTTTAGGAGGAAACGGAAAGGAAGGCATCGTTCCGAGTAAGTGGAAAGGGAGAGGGTCAAAAGTAAACAACAGTAGAGAAGAGAACTGAAATGACGAGAAATCTGCCCGAGAGGGTTAAAGGCATATGCATAACTGGAGATGTGATAGTACTGGAGAGGAACGGAATATGCACTATTATAGGAGGTTATTTGTGCCAAGTGAAATAGTCAATAATTAATTACTTTTCCGTAAAATTTAGTACTATTAAACCATTTCTTTCTGCTGCTAGTCTTAATTTGCAAAGACGCTCCGTTCACGGTCGAATATAGGGGAGTAACAACAGGGTGACCTCTGATGAAAACCGATGTGCAAGACATTTTAAAAATGTACAATGACAACTGGTACTCAACGACTCTTATGAAAACACCTCAAATTAATTGGAATTTTTTTTCTTTTGACAGACGTCTTGAAGTGTTTTAAATGTAAAAATCCCTACACTACACCAGGAATTGTATTTACGCAAAGATTTAAGCGACATTACTTTTGGGAAAGAATGCATGTATTTACATTCTAACATCAATTGAAAGGTAATGTCTTTTACGAATGAATGCGGCATATTACAGCACAGAAAGTTTCCGCCAAGGTTGAAGAATGAATCCTTCGCCAAAATTGAGTCGTGCTCTGGATGTGAGATTATATCTGAATGCATTTTTAATAGCAGAATATGAGAAACACTGTATACCGGAGCACCCATTATTTTGAAAAACACGTTGCCATTACCGAATATGCCATTACTAATAAGAACTAATGACGGTAGTCCTACAGTTACGAAGAGCAGAACAATGAGTTTAAAAATTTGTCGTGAAGCTGGGTATCAATTCTTTTACTTCGAGATGTGAATCTCAATCACGTCTATAGGTACTGTTTTCTTATTTAATTGGAGCAAAAACTGAATTTTAAGAATTAACAACAAATCTTATAGTACTTTATTTGCCATTTTTCGTTGTATTATTTTCGACGCGTTACAATGATCGACGCTTTACTGAAACCATGCATAAGACTAAAAGGAATAGCGGTTAGACAGGAGTTAACCGGTACCCACGAGATTTACATCCTTCGTTTAAGAAGTCAAGAAAAATGTAGAGGCCTCACAAGTACTCCGTGGTGTGTGGAGAAAATTCGACTGAAATTCTTCCACGGTCAAGCACACTACATACCGTTGTAGATTTTTTTATTAATACAAAATGACTCACTCACCGACCAATGTCATTACGAGAAGATTTCATATAACAATTATAATTTCAAAACTATAATCCAAGAACCTTCTCCACGCTTCGCCGAAGTCTTGGTGCCTTACTTCTGACCATGACCTTGCTACTTTGTTTTCAGAGACCCATTATAGGCTTGAGATATCAATCAGCACACTTTTTTCTTTTATTTGAAAACTCGCTGGTATTTTTCCCGCATCTCCTTATATTTCCGCTTTTTATACGAAAAATACGATTAATCACTGATCAAATAATTTATTGAGATGCAGTAGGTTATTTTTCGAAATGATAATTCCCTCTCGAGAAGGACCTTTAAAACATTTGCGTTATTTAGTACCGGGGATATTTGTCAGAATATTGATATTTCAAGTGATATATTCATTTTATAGTGATAAAAAAGAGCTTAAAGGAGTCTTATTAGGCACCAGAGCAACATAGTTACGAGATGTAATAAGAATTAATGAGTGGGGCCATGTTACGACCTAATTACAGCGGTGATATAAACATCGGTCGCCAGCAGCCCTAATCAAGGACGTGGAAGCATGACTTGTCGCATTCCGAAACGTAAAACGGTACGAGCACTTCCAAACACCATCGCACGCATCATAGTACGCTCACTGTGACAAGAGGATAGAGACTAACAGTAAACGAACGCAATGCCAAGAGTTACGCCGATGCATTTTGATGATGGATTTTCCAGTTTTCGACACATTAATCCTATCTTACCAACATGGACAAAATGCCTCAACTAGTATAAAGCCGAGAGAAAACTAAATACTCTTAGCGACAGTCAGGAGGAGAATGCAGTGCAATTCATTCGAAGTAGGGATCTTTAATGACAGGGAACGTTTTTTCTGAGGAATTTCATCGTTGGCAAAAAAATGAATGGCTGGTCGTACGAAAAAGTGTCGTTTTCCCATCATTATCTACAAAATATGTTCCTTGGTGCAAAGAGACAAAGCACGAAAAAGATAGTAGACCTGGTGATGTTCAATATGGTGGATATATATAAAGAACCTGTGATGGTATACAGAAAATTCTTTCGAGTCAGTTAGATAACACATCGGAAAAAATGTAGTTCTGCTTACGTGTTGGGAACGATTGAATAGAGAAGCCATCCTGGATATTCAACCAATAATACGAGTAGCTAGAACTTCAAAACAGGAAACAACATAATTTAGAGGCATGA
The DNA here is from genome assembly GCA_011762765.2 of Rhinocypha anisoptera. Lineage (NCBI taxonomy): Eukaryota > Metazoa > Arthropoda > Insecta > Odonata > Chlorocyphidae > Rhinocypha > Rhinocypha anisoptera. Next base: position 2,286 of record WURS02466692.1, on the reverse strand, counting down.
TCGGAATTGTTGCCATGCAAGATTAAATTTTACCTTGTAAATTTACGGGGTCTAAACAAACTCTCAAAATGGATAAATACTCCCCCTTTTATCTCATGGTGACCAAAATGGGCTTCGGGCTTAAAATATTTCGTCATTAACGGAACAACTTCAGTTCTCTATCGCCATTATTTAGAGACAAAGTTGTATTGAGAAGAATCTCCTTGATACAATATCCTGCATAACATTTCGACTATCTAGGAAAATAATTCATCTTGCGATAGTCCTACATCCATACTCCGAAAATCGCTACAATATTTCTTTTCGGGAAGCAAGTATTAAGTTCCTCATTGACGCCGAGGTTGGGATAGGAATGAAAGCGAACATGGGAAAGATCGTTGGTTCGTGCATTCAAATGAAATTCATGTCCTTAATAAAAATGATCTAAGATAATGAAATACATCCATCGATGATTTTTCCTGGAGTATGAGCATAGCACATTACTCATTATTATACGAATCGAGGACGAATTTCCAAATTGGAACCAAGAATGAGGTTCAGTTGCGACTTTTACTAGGGGCAAACCACGTAGCTGCACCCGTCTCAATCCCAGGATCCATTGCAAGGAAAGGTCTTACTTTCGAGAAAGCTAGCCACTTTCACTGGTATTTTTCTCTTTCATATCCCAACTCCCGTGTATTCCCACATGAGAAATCGTACCGGAGGCATATTTCCGATCGGAGGAAGCAATTACGATTTCTTCCATGAAAGAACTCAAGATTTTCGGACAAATTAACGTTCTAGTGAGGAGGTTGTCTCCATTTATGGTGAAAACTTTTATGATTGAAACACATTAGAACGACTGGCGAGCAACAATTAGCCATACATGACATACATACATTTCTCTTCTTTTTAAATATCAATGGTAATTTGAAATTGAATACATTTCTGTTGGAACTCAAGCAAGGAATTTCTTTTTGTCACAGTGGACCCTTAGATTAACCTAGATTGTGCATTTAATGGCAGATTTTATTTCTGTTTAAATAAAATGAGTGCCTTGGTGTAATTATTTTCATAAGGCCTTGAAAGGACTCTTGACTTTCCGAGTGCATACCAGAGACAAATTCAAAATCATCATTGTTTTAAGCAGATAGAATATTTAGTGAGTATTAACGTCAAGCCTTCATACTATAAAATCTAAGCAAGATATACTTCCTATTTTTTCTCCTCTATCAACCGGGATGACCATGATACCTGACATGACGGGGAAGCCTGAACGCGCCTAAGGGTTTGATACTGAATTCATAATCGCTACCCAGTTGCTTCAACACACGATATAAATTTCCAGCACGTGAAAACTTCCATAAATACAAATTATGGTTACATTCCAATTAATGCTGTTTCACACTGTGTTATGGAGAAACTTTAATAAAAACCTAATGGCCATTAGCCCCACAAGAGAACTGATTACCAACGAGAAAATAAAATAGCCATGAACGGATGCAAAACAACACTGTCATCGTACCGAATTATAGTGAAGATAAGATAATTCTTGTGCACTCACATGAAAAAGAGGCCCCTTTTGCATCCGTAGAGTTCGTTGTAAAGCACCCATGCCTCCGGCAGCAGGTGTTTCGGGGCACGCCCCTCGTGCCGGAAGACCTTCTGCATCTCCTGCGCATCGGCGACGAACAGTGCATCCGTGGGACCGATTGCCTCCTTGAAGACGCCCCCGAGGGTCTTGTGCCTGGCGTCCACGTACTCGTGAAGCTTGGGGTAACCCCCGGCGGCGATGAGGTCCAGGGTGGTACCGATCAGAGGCAGACACCTAGGAGAGGGGACGTCGGCGAAGGGCTGGAGGGTCCTCCCTTGTTGCACGGGGTATCCCTGGGCGGCCTCCGTGAGCACGCTCCGTCTCCTCACGGGACATCTCGGGTGCGGAGGTGCCAGGGAGGCTGGCGCACGCGAGGGGATGCGGGCGGCTCTGCTGCCCACTGTCCTGAACGTCGCGATCCACATGCTACACTGACGGTGGGGATGGAACGCTTGATGGTTGTATACTGGCTTACGCGCGTCAGTCTTTCATCCACCCTCGCCCGCTCCGCTACGCCCCTGGCGGTGGCACTGGGCGACACCTAACGGATCCGCCGACCTCCCTCGCTTCCTTAACTCCTCTTCCTTCCCCACCACTCTCTCTCCCTCGCTCCCTTCTCTTCCTCTCTCTCTTTCCTCACACACCTCTTGCCCCCCGAGAGGAGAGGAAGAGAGGAGGCAGCAAGGAGGTCAGGTGGGAGGAGGTTCAGGCAC
>WURS02466671.1:0-13270 GCA_011762765.2 Rhinocypha anisoptera | reverse complement strand
GGGCAAATTTTGTACTTTTTTGACAACTTATAACTAATCAATATAATATAAAAATAATATAAAAATTATATTATTAGAATGCTTATAATTTACGGTGCCAAGATCAAACCTAAAAACTTTAGTTTTCAATGTTACCAAAAAGATATTCGCCTTTTTAGGAGCTGTCCTCATATGAGGACAGTGGAGCATAATGGGTTAAATCGAGCGAATTAGAAAAGCTCGAATTCCAAATCAAATTGACCGAGAATTCGAAGATTTATGCAAAAAATTCGAATCATAACATAGAAAGTTAGATTCGAATCGGTTAAGAATTCGAATCACAAAGAATTCGAACTGGTTAAGCACAGTGGAAGTAGCATAACTCTCACAGTATAAAAACATGGGTGGCACAATACCCAAAAAATGGCAGAACATTGAACATAGAAAACCAAGACCATATTAATGTATAGGAGATAAATGAAACTTACATAGCAAATTGAGACCAGTTGGTGCCCTTGAATGGAATTAAGCGGTGAACACCGCACAAGATAGACAAGGGTGCCACTTTATGCAGTTTGAAGGATTCAATAAGGTCGAACACGTGGGAGGTAGGCACCGTGATAGAGAAACCAAGATCCACTGAAAACACTGACACATCAGTGCTACCAATCTTCTCGAGAACCAATCCTCGAAAAAAGAAGGTTTGGTATTTGAAAACGATCAACTCTTCAGATCGAATGTCGGAGGTTGCATTGCAGAAAGAGTAAAACGAGCTAAAAATTATAACGTATATAAATTAATACAAATTTTAGGTAACATGTAAACAAAAATTTTAAAACCTTAGATTGGTGACAAAGTTGTTCAAATCATGGCCAGTTGATCCAGACTTATCGAATGTTACGACAAAGTGAGACGGATCATTCACACGCACCGAGATTGGATCGGAAAATTCGCTAATTTGCGAGTAGTCATAGTGCTTAGAAACAACTTTAAAATCTTTTAAAAATTACAATTAGTAAAATTTTTAAAAAACAAATATATACTTACAATTTAAAATGTCGTTAGTAACTTTGATGTTTTTGTCAGTGAAGAAAGTGATAAAATCAAACTGAATTTGTGTGATTTGTTTTGGAATTTCTCCTGAGAAGCGAATCGACTTGACATCTTGACCATCGATTTTTAGTTCCACAGGGAAAGATTTTCCAATTGGCTTTTCAAACTTAGCCTGAACAGTTTTATCTTTACTGCTCACTGCCTCCAAAAGAATGGCGTCAAGTTTCGAGACATTTTCAGTCCAATAGCCTAATTTTTAATAAGTTAATAAAATTAATATTTTCAATTAATCCCCCAATAATCTTTTCAAACTTACCTTCGAAATGACACTGCAAAGCCATAATTGGCTCTTGAGCAAACTTGGATTCAAGTTTGTAGAAATTATCTATACTGCTGGTTGCGAAACTTCCAAAATCAAGAAAGTAAGCTTTAAAAGCTTTATCACCTTCGCGAGACACAAACTTAGCACGACAGTAGGACTCGGTATCTGCGTCATACAAACACACAATATCGTTTGGCTTCATTTGGCTCGCAGTGAGCGGAGTGTTTGACTTAATCGAATAGTAATACTCGTTCATTGACTTGTAAAATTCTTCTATTTTATCATAGTCTGGTTGAATCACAAAATTCCTACTAGACCATACGAAGGCGAGGGAAACGTCGATGAATTCATTCATCTTCACCTTCATATAGCCATCATAACCGGATTCTTCCACTTTGGGTTCGCTTTGAATTGAATTTACAGGAGATTTGGGAGCAATCGAGTTGTAGTAGATGGTCGACGTTTTGGGCTTTGCTTGAGGTTCATTCTCCACCAAGCGAGAATGAATAGATCGAGACACACTAGGAATAACTCGAGATGGCGCCAAGTCCCCACCATTCGACGTGATACCATTCACTAGTGGTATTGAATGGTCATCCAATACAGCCGATTTCAGATTTTTGAGTTGCTTCAAAACCCCATTAAGGGAAAATATGCGGTCTTGAAGTTTTGTCAATTCGCTTTCATAGGTGTCGATGATCTTGTCAATTTGAGCGACAATTCCTTCCATTTTTTATAAAATTATAATTTGATGATATTGGTAGATGAATAAAAAAAATGAAACACGTTGTCTTAAGAGGGATGAGCGGTGAGAAAATTTGAGTGACGTGCTCACAAGCGAAGCAGTAGCAAGCAAATGACCAGCCATGATTGTCTCTCTCTTTTTATAGCCCTCTGTTTGTCCACCTCTCAACCACTTTACACGCAACAAGTACTACAAAATTTCTCCTTAAATTTTTATTGTTTTATTTAAAATTAATTGTATATTTTAATAATAAATGTTTCAACCAAGGATAAAAATTATAATTTTATAATTTAATAATTAGTAATAAAAAAATGATCATATTTAGCAAATTTTAGAAACGGTACCGTTGCGATGTGTAAAACAGTAGAACAGTTTGTTGATTTGTGCTCTAGAAAATTCGCCCCAAATGACGTGGCATTTACTCATTCGTTGCGTTTTTTTTCGAATGAGCCGAAAATTTTCACAAAAAGATTTTGCAAAAAATGCTTTTGCTACTTTTTAATCGCCAAAAATTGTCAAATTTTTAAGAATTTACCAAAATTAGGTTAGATTTGCTTCTGTGGTTTTTTGTATTTATTGATTTTAAGTATTTGACAGCTTATCATTCGCATTCGGTCTAGAGTTATTATGGTTTCAGTAGATGAAATTGTACCATCACTGAATCATAAGTGATTCTTCACAGCAATTTTTTTGTTGTATAAAAAGCTTTAAAAATATAGAAAACAATCGTAATATTTTTATGTATTTTCCCAAAGGCAACTTGAAATAAACTTATTAATTTTGTTTAAACTAAACAATAAATTAGACAATACATACTCGATTTGGATGTCAAACCTAACTTGACATAACCAAAGAGTTTTGAGTTCACAGTTTATTTATCATAGATAGAAGTACATTCTAATTTGTTATTTGTGACATTAGTTTAACTTCTCTGTAATTTAAGTTGCAAATTGAGAATTGACTGTATCTGTTTCTGCTCTGTTCTTACCAGACAGAACTGGTTTTTGTTGCGCAACCTTTCAATTCCATGAATTGCAATACGTGAAATACATCTTGTCAGAGCTACATTTGTTTTGTTTCAAATCAGACTCATCGCCTTTTATTTGAAATAAAATTAAGCTTTTTTATTGCCAACATTTTTTGTGTGTGTGTTTACAAGAAAAAAACGTGTATACAAAATCATCATCCAAAAGAAGCCGCAGGTGTGTGTATATATGGTAAAAGTTTTGTTTATACACTCTTAGAAATGAAAGTACAATGTAGTTAAATTAAACAAAGCCAACTTTAAACTTGCATTCACAGTATATAGTTTTTTAAAGTTTCAATAAATAGATTCAAAGTTCCAAAACTTGGATTTTTACAAAATTAAAATTAATGATAATAACAAAAAAATAATTATTAAACACATATTTATATTTTTTATTAATAATAATAAAATGTAAAATAATTAAATTTTAAATAAAAATCGCAAAAAAGCTAAGTTTTTAACCACTTGCATTTCTCTAGGAGTGTATTTTGTAAAACAAATAATAATAATAATAATAATATAACATAATAATAATAATAAGTTACAATGAGTGGAGATGGTTAGTGGGGTGAGATGAGCAAAGTGGAAGATCGTGGGTACACTTGTTAAAAATACTGACTGGTTATAACCTGACATTGAGCACGTTTCTGGTTATAACCTTACAATTTCAAAAATACCAACTTTTAAGGTGACAATTTAAGAAAAGTCGGCTAATAATTCTACAATTAAAAAAAAATTCAGCTTATAAGCGTTGATGTTCCAAAATGTCTGCTTATAAACTTACATTTCTAAAATTGAAAGTCTTTTACAAAAACTTGTCAAGTTATAACCAAAAAACGTGCTTAATGTTGGGTTATAACCAGACAATATTTTTAACAGTGTAAAGAGAGAGAGAGAGAGAGAGAGTGGTGGGTGTTATAGTGAAGCATTCCTCAGTGGTTCACGATCTGAAGAGCGTGTCTTTGGAGGGCGTTTTCGCTTGAAAAATCCAAGTTTCCATAGAAGTAAGGCAAGAACGGCAAGGATGAGAAGGCCAACGAGAATGGCGGCCAAGATGAGCCACCACGGGACTATTTCTCCCCGATCCATGCCTGTGGCGTAGATCTTGGTGTTAATCGTCTTCACCTGGGGCTGCAGAAGACTTCGCGAGACATCGTACGGCAGTGCGGTGACCATTGCAATCAATTTCGATGACATCTGGAACTCTTCCAAACCAACGATTTGAATGTTCTCCTTCCAGAATCGGGAGCGAACCGTGAAGATCACACTGTCGTTGGTTTCGAGATCTTGCACTGAACACTCGATTCGTGTGCAATTCAGTGGGCCGCACGACTGAAACACAAAATACACGATTAGTATTGCAATGTTAAAACTATAGTTTAAAGAGTAAGGGAATCTCTATAATTAAAAGGTTATCTTCTATATATTAATGAAAAATATGGTTGTGGGTTTCCATGTTCTATGTTTTATGTTCATGTTCAGGCTTTTTGGTTCTCTGACATTTTTTGTTGTACTGTGAAAGTTACCCTACTTCCACTGTGCTTAACCAATTTGAATCTAACTTTTGCTGTTGTGATTCGAATTCATTACCTATTCGAATCTGACTTTTACTGTTGTAATTCCAATCCTTAACCGATTCGAATCTAACCATCTGTGTTATAATTCGAATCTTATTCCGATTCGATTCGAATGTTGTGCATAACTCTTCGGATTAACCAATGTTTTTTTGATTATATTTTAAAAATAGCTAAATGTTTAGAAATTGGATAGTATGATCCAAAACTTACCCGAGTGAGTGCAAGATACTTGGCATTGAGTTCTGCTTCATGTGAGTCGTTTTCCTGTGGAAATCGCCGATTGTTACCATTGGACACCGCACGTGGCCGTCTGCCGTAGGGTCGCTTGCGAGACTATCAAACCAACCAAAAACATTGTGATTAGTTAGATATATAAATCAATACATTTTGAAACTCACCGTCAAGCCAAGTGGATTCATATCGTCTCGCGTGATAGTCCGGCAAAAACCCTTCTGACTCTTTCCTCTAATTTGCACCTGTTCAACGAGGTAGAGAAGAAAGTTTCCTTGAAGATCTCGCGTGGGCCAGAGAATGGTAACCTCCGCCTTGGAGATGGTGGTGGGACCTCGGTTCTGAATGGTGTACGAGTGGCTAACCTCGTAGCCAATGTCCTCCAGACTCTGTGGCTTGATCTCCATCTCGACGGTAGAGTAGTTGTACGAGATCACCTCGGGATCGGACACACCAAACGTGTTGAGATCCACCTCAACCCGAAGTGGGATGCCTATCTGGGCTCGATTGTTGTCCAGAGTTTGCTTGCTCTCCTCGTTGGCACTGGTCACGTTCATTATGAACACATAGTTGGGTGTCGAAGCAGAGTTCACCTTTGCAGGTTCCATGATTATCACAAATTCTACCTGTTTACGCAAACACAACAAATCAAACAATTCAATTAGCGATCAACTGATTGTCCCAGATCAATGCAGATGTTAGCGTAAATTTATAAAATCAAGTGATTTCATAAAATTACTACTAATACCCAAACCATAGTCCAATGGGAATCCGACTATGGATTGAAAATGCTTTCCGCCATTAGTAAAAGTAAATCTAAAAACCAAAACATATCTGGTATTCTAATTTATCCTGTCTCAAAATACTTTAACTTTGGGTTGACTGTCAAAGTTCGCACTTGGTAGGTAAATTTACTGAAATGGATTAGTCATTTTTTAAAAACCTAGTAATTTTATGAAATCCCTGGATTTTATAAATTCACGCTAACACAAACAAACCTTTTTGCCACCTTTGAGTGGATTGCCAATGTCACACAGCAGATCATTCTTTCCCGTTTGGTCGGGTCTGGCACCAAAGCAGACAATCTCGGGCTAAAATAAACCGAAAAATTCAATTAAATAAATCAATAAAAATCCATAAGTTTTGTCAGTACTAACATGATGAATAGATTTGTTGACGCGAATATATTGCACGTCATAAGGCATATTCATGTGAAACTGTGTCTCGAAAGAGTCTTCACCTCGGTTCTTCACCGTCACTGACATGGCCAACTTCTTGCGACTACCCACAATGTATTCATCCACATTCCTAGAAACAATCACCAAGTTATCCTTCCTTTGAATCCCTATATATTCTTAATAATAATACTTACAATCGAGCTGTGAGATCCAATTCCGGTTGGCAAATGTTATCTCGGCCACAATTCTTGCGAATCGCAAGTTGCTTGGTTAGGAAGCTCTTTTGACCAAAGTTAAGCACTGGCGCGAGTCGAGGTCCGGTACCGTAAGTTGGTTCCGAGCTTGAATCAATCGATCGAGGAGTTCGAGGCAGCCAGTAGTCGAGAGTGATGTTGATTGGAGTGAGTTTGTCACGCACGTTGTTCTATGGATAAGAAATCAAAGATTTTAATGTTAAGGTCGGACTTTGCCTAGGCCTTTCGCAAACTGCCGACCCGTCAGACTTTGACAGTAACATATATATTTATATCATAATAATAATAATTCAACTTAGAATGTAATAAATGCATAAGAAAACGTACCACGAGATAAGCCTGCCTCTCTTTGCACCAGGTTTGTCCCTTGTAGAGAACACTGACCAGCTCTTCTTCATTTTCACGTTCTCGGTGGAGGAAAAACACTCTCGGTGAAGAACCGGAACTGGCATCCAACGTGGTACGATAGTTAAACTCTGCGGAAAGAAAGCAAAATTGTTGACAAACAAATATAAAAGCATATAAAGTAAATTAACAAATCGATTAAGAATTCGAATTACAACAGTGAAAATTAGATTCGAATCGGTTAAGGATTCGAATTACAACAGTGAAAGTTAGATTCGAATCAATCAAAAACAGTGGAAGTAGCGTAGCTCTTACAGTACAAAAACTTGGGTGGCACAATACCAAAAAAATGACAGAACATTGAACATAGAACATAGAAAACCACGACCATATTATTCATTAAATATATATGAAAATTTCCAATAGAATCCAATTATCAATTAGATAAATTACTACTTCTCAACCCCAATTATCAATTACTATTTTTTGTTGGGAAAATTACTAATTTTTATGATAGAGTCACTAATTGGCAAAATTATTATTTTTATTGGTTTTTGTTGGGCCATTTACTAGCAGCCAAATAAAAACTCATAAGTTAAAGCGACCCTACTCACCAAGTCGTTTATCGACTCCATGGCCATCGAAAGCCAAGCAAACTTTGACGGTGAAACAAAGCGACCGAGAGCCATCAGAAGTAGCACAGTCGCGTTCCTCAAAGTTGAGACTATCCTTCGAGGTGGTGAGTGTGGCAGTGACATTGACCACTGGTCGAGCACGAAGCATCACAGCTCGATCCGAGGCATAGGCTCCAACCAACAGATCATTATAGGTATTCTCGTCCATATCAAGTCCACCGGAGAGTGACCAGCCAAAGGTACGCAGACCCGGATCTGCGATGTCCTCCGCGAACACCGTCTGCGAGTACTCCTCGACGAGACCATCTCGGGAGCCAAGCAAAATGTACACGGCACCGTTGCCATTGGGTCCATCGTAGGGTGCGCCCACTGCAATGTCGTCATAGCCATCCTTGTTGGTGTCACCCAACGATGCCACCGAGAGGCCAAACCGACCTCGGCTCGTGTGTCCACTCACGTGACCGTTCTCCCGAATCTTGAATTGATGCTGTAATGATATAAGTGTAATAAGTTATTTAGTAGAAATTTTTACAAGAGGGCTAAAGCGCCGAGGTCAAACTCGAGTTATCATAATTCGAAGAAGCAAAAAATTCGAAACAAATCGAGTAAGAATTGAAAAGTTCGAATTCCGAATCGAATCGGAATAAGATTCGAATCATTACACAGAAAGTTAGATTCGAATCGGTAAAGAATTCGAATCACAACAGTGAAAGTTAGATTCGAATCGGTGAAGAATTCGAATCACAACAGTGAAAGTTAGATTCGAATCGGTTAAGCACAGTGAAAGCAGCGTAACTGTTACATTGCATTGACAGAACGAAAAAATTGTCTGAAAACGACGACGACGACGACCAAAGTCTATCACGCATTAATATAGAGTAAATATACATCAAAGAGAGATCTAAAATGCTTAAACTTTAAGGACAAAAATTGTCAAAATTTTACACCCAAATTCATTTTATGGGTTTAATTTTTGCTTTAAAAAATTAAACCCATAAAAATCCCAAATTACCCATACAAATGTTTGGGTAAACGGGTTCAGTTTATGTGTAAATTTTTGTTTTTTTTGTCAAAGCCCAAACCCAATGGGTTAACCCGCTATGGGTTTAAAAAAAATCTTACACATTTTCGTTTCTAATCAGAATCGACCCGGAGTTCAAATGAAAATAACACGAAAAATAAATCAAACAGTCTGAATGAACTCTAAGCCTCAAATAATTTATCTTTCAAGAGAAGAAATTAAAAAATATTGTGAGACAATTATTCGGTTTTAGACTCAACACACTAAATATTTTTAACAATCGAGCTCAAATTTATCTAAATTTTGGTTAAAAGAAGCTTACCTCTCGAGTTTGAAGAGCGACATAAACTCGACCCTTCTCATAGCTGAGATCCTTTTCGCTTGGAGACGAGTAGAGTGGAGCGCCAATGATAATGTCATCAAAGCTTCAAATAACGAGACAAAAAATAATCAATTGATCGTTAAGTGAAAGTGATTGATCAAAGTCAAGTCTCGAGACTCACCCATCACCATTGACATCGGCGGTGGTGAGTGCGTAGCCAAAGTAGGAGCCCATCTGTTCGCCACTGATGTTGGCCACATTCTGCAGCGAGGCGGTGAAGATGGCCACCTTTCCGGTGTAGTTGTTGCCTTTGGGCATGCCAACCGCCACATCGAAGTCTTTCTCCCCGGAGAACTGGCCCACTGTCACCGAGTAACCTGCATAGGGCGCCAGGCATTAAACATAAAGAGAATCATCATAAGGAGATGCTGACCACACTGTTAAAAAAAATACTGTCCGGAGTATAACCCAACATTAAGCACGTTTCTGGTTATAACTCGACAAGTCTTTGTAATAGACTTTTAATTTATTTAAACAATGTAAGTTTATAAGCAAATATTTTGGAAAATCAACGCTTATAAGCTGATTTTTTTAAATTGTAGCAATGTAAGGTTATAAGCCAACTTTTCTTAAATTATCACCTTAAAAGCTGGCATTTTTGAAATTGTAGGGTTATAACCAGACAGTATTTTGTGAACAGTGCAGAGAGAGGCGAGTCCCTTACCGAGATAGCTGTCATCGTCGGAGGAAGGCGACTTGTTTGTTGACACACTTGTCATCTCCTCGAGATCGTGCGAGAAGGCTTGCCCCTGCCAGTACCAACTTCCGGGCGCGCCAACGTAGAGTCGTTTGCCATCCTTGGACACCGCGGCAGACATGCCCGCCTGACATGAGCCTTGCCGGTGGTAGCCCCAGTTGCCTGTGCAAAAAAAATACATCGCAAATTTAAAAGTACATACATACATCACTCACAATGCTTTTTTAAAACAACAACAAAAAAAAGTGAACCCGAAACAATCAAAAGTCAAACAAATAGTCATAAATCACAATCCAAATAAATATTTCTTTAAAGCAAGCCACAAGTGTCAATTTATCAAACAGCAAACGATTTTCAAAATGTTAACCAAAACGGGTAAGTGACTTCAAAATATGTCTGAATTTTAACCTAAATGAGCAAAATTTTGATTTTATGGTAGAAAGTTGCAACATTTGGGTTATAATTTTGACAATTTTGAAATGTATCATCATTGAACAAAACTTGTGTCAAAAAAATATTTGTAATATAAAAACTTTCTAAAATGCTAATTGAAATTCTTATAAATAAATTAAATCTATAAAATATAAAACAAGCAAGTATTTTAAAATTAAACATTGAAATTGTGACATAATTTTTGTTGTAAACATCTTGAAGTTTTTTTGAGTAAGTCCTATAAAACTTATAAGTTTAGCCTTAGTTCTATGTAGCCTTGCGAGTTTCTTACTCGAGTTTTGTACTTGTTTTTTAATATTAGAGTAAAATTTGAAGTAAATTATACACATTTTATACAATATCATTCGATTCTAAACATCTACACTCTAAAATATATTTTTACATGAATTGAATAAGAATTCGAAGAGTTATGCACAACATTCGAATCGAATTGGAATAAAATTCAAATCATAACACAGAAAGTTGGATTCGAATCGGTTAAGCACAGTGAAAGTAGCGTGACTCTCACAGTACAAAAACGTGGGTGGCAGAATACTAAAAATAACAGAACATAGAACATAGAAAACCACGACCATATTATTCATTAATATATAGAAGAAAATGAGTCCATTTTGTCACCAAAAAACGCTATGCACATACCATTGCGACAGGGTGAGTATTGAAAGAATCCGGTAAAAGAACCACGGGAAATCCAACAGGTGCCAATGGGATCGCGTCGAGTCAAACTGGTGGTGAAGTAGACAAATCGAGGCGCACAGGCCACAATCGGTCCCTCGGCGGCACTGTGCAAGGTGGCACCGAACCACTGGTGCGACTTGTCGTCCTCTCGTTCCTCTCGACCTCGGATTTTCATCACCGATGGTCCAGTGCGGTCAAAGGTGATCTGTTGGCACGAGTTGATGGCGTCCACCGAACACCGGTACACCGCACCGCCGCGTTCCACGCCCGGCTGGTCTGTGTTGGCCTGTGGTGCACCCACCAATAACCTAGAAACAATAACAATATTAATTAATAATTTTAAAAAAATATGCAAAAAAATCGAAATGAATCGAGTGAAAATTAGAAAAGTTTGAATTCCGAATCAAATTGAAAGAGAATTGGAAAAGTAATGCACAACATTCAAATCGAATCGGAATAAAATTTGAATTATAACACAAAAAGTTAGATTCGAATCGGTTAAGGATTCGAATCACAACAGTGAAAGTTGGATTCGAATCAGTGATGAATTCGAATCACAACAGTGAAAGTTAGATTCGAATCGGTTAAGTACAGTGGAAGTTGCGTAACTCTCACAGTACAAAAACGTGAGTGGCAGAATACTAAAACGACAAAACATAGAACATAGAAAATCACGATTCATTAATATATAGGAGAATTAAAAATCACAATTTGATTTACAATCACAGAAAAATATGATAAAAATACAAAGATAAGATAAATAAAATTTAAAAAATAATAATAATCCCAATCTTTGATGAATAATAACATGACATCTAAGTTAGATGATCTAACTCAAGTTAGTTGAATTTGAAACAAAACTAGTAAAAAAATTAAAAAGTCAAAACAATAAGAATAAGAATGCAAAAAAATAGAATCAAATCAGATAATAATTCGAATCCTAATCTAAAAAGTTCGAATCAAATCAGATATGAATTGAGAAAGCTATACTGCTTACAATGGCTTATTGAAAAGTGAAACGAGTAAAACTTGAAAGTTTCCAAGCGTGTCATCCTATAGGTTTTGCCAATATATAGATCAGATTAAAAAAATGAGATAAAAATAGATTGATTGAAGAAAAATGATGACAAAGAAAACAATTGAGTACATCGGGAAGAGGAGAGATAATCCAAACAGTCAACTCAACCACCTCGATCGACACCACCCGGAGTGAACTGTTAATCCCGCAAACCAAACAAATCACCACCAACACCACCACCAGTGGCTGACCCTCAACCCCAGTTGACCTCTGCCCTTGGCAATGTACCAGACATTGGGAGATGATTCGCACACGCCGCCTTCACTTTTGGTATATGTTGATAAGTGAGAGAATGTATGTTTACCCAAAAGATCAAAGTCGGCTCGGTTCCAATTAGGTGTCTGTGCCAAGTTCACCGTGTTGGGTCGATATAGTGAGAGTGAACCAATCCAACTCAAACAACTGTTGCTCTTCTTCTAAAGCCAATTTCATTTACTTTACCGTTTATTATTTTTTTATTTTTTATAATAAAAAGTAATTAGTACTCATTTTTATCTGTTCAATTTTACTTGCTTCACTTATCACTATCGCTATGCTTCACTTTTCATGCAATTCCGGCAATTACAATGGTGTAATAATAAACCGTATATTAATTCGAATTTTGATATACAATGCAGTGATTCTATAATTAAAAACTTTATTCGATAATTTTTTTATCATTCAAGCGTTACTCATTTCAACTCACAACACTTGTTTGCTAATTACTTTTGAAAGGTATTTGTACAATTCTAAAGATTGATTATTTTATTTTTATAAGAATTTTAGGTTTTTTCAGAATTCATCAAAATTATTCAAGTTCAAGTGACAAGTTCAACAAAACTTATTATTTTCCTACAGTTATTTGTGTTCCAAACTGTTCAATCATCAATTCAATACTACCGCTGGTCAAAAAAAGTACCGACAACATTACAATTTGTATGGTAAAGTCTTTTTTCTTCTTTAAAAAGCTTTCGGAAGACTTTAAAAGACTATTTAAAGATTTACGACCTTATACTTTATGTGACTATACATATGATATATGATATGATTTAGGAAATCTATTTCTCTTATTTATGACTACGGTTATGGTTAATCAATGACCGGGTTGGTTGGCTTGTGTCCTAAGAATATATGTGTATGTGTGTAGAGATAAAAGAAAAAAAGAAGACTCGTTTCACGGGAAGACAAAATTGGTCTGTGTCTGGTGTCGGGTGACCTAACTTGGAGGTCTCTCTCTCTCTCTCCCCCGTTCTTTTCTCTCTCTCTCTCTCTCTTTCTTCTCTCTTTCTTTTCTATCTCTTTTTTCTCTCCCTCTTTTTTCTATTCTCTATCATTTCTTCTCTCTCTCTCTCTATTTCCTCTCTCTTTCTCTTTCTTTATTTTCTCCCTTTCGTTTCTCTCTCTCACTCACTCTCCTCTCTCTCTTACTTTTCTCTCTCTCTCTCTCTTTTCTCTCTTTATTTCCTCTCTCTCTCTCTCTCTCTGTCCTATCTTTTCTTTTCTCTCTCATTTCTTCTCTCTCTCTCTCTCTCTATTTATTTTCTCTCTCTTTCTCTTTCTTTCTTTTCTCTCTTTCGTTTCTCTCTCTCTCTTTTCACTCACTCTCCCTTTTCTTTTTCTTTCTTATATTCTCTCT
>WURS02466652.1:0-13274 GCA_011762765.2 Rhinocypha anisoptera | reverse complement strand
ATCTCAACCAGCTTATAAGAGTGGGAGGGGCACTTTCTTCATGAACATGTTTCGCAACTTCTTGCCTATTACGATACGTCTGTGAATATTTTTATGGCGTTAGGTCATGGCCACTGCACAGACTTTATACAATCCGCCTTTTTTTTACTCCCAGGACGTCGGGGAAATCCCTGGGAAGGTTTAGGAAGCGAGTCTTCGAAAGTCTTTGGAACACAGGTGGTAATGTTGTGCTAATAAATCCGACGAGTTCAGCTGGAACGGGGTTAAAACAAAATCTATTTTTTTTACAGTGAGTCAATGGCATCCACTTGGCTTGACTATTATTTTTTGCTGTAAATATTATGCAGCACTCAGACATTTTTGGACGACATTCGAAAACCAATACTGCACCTGAATGATTGCTTATTCTCATGAAATACCGAACAAAATAGGTTCGAAGACAAGTGCTTCGTTCGACAAAATCGATTTCGTCTGCCCCTAAAAAAGTCCAGTCGTTTTCTACCATGCATAGTTCCTCTCTCTCTTTGTCCTCTCCCTCCCTCCTTAACTTGCTTTCAAAGTACTCCGTTTAATACATGACTCAATTTTTTTCCGGCTCCTTCCGATTTCAGCCTTTTCTGTCCCATCTAACTTCCTTGTCTTCCTACCTATTCCTACCTTACCACTTTCATCTCTTCTCGTGGTTTCTATTCCATTACCTTCTTTTTTCAACCGTCTCCAAACATGTCTCAAAAGTCCGCCATTCACGCTGACCCCTTGTACAACCCAAGTTCTTCGATCACAAACGACAATGCGCGCCTCCCAGGTCAAGCAAGACCTTCCCTGACCTCCAGTGACATTGTATCCCTTTATGTATTTCACTCACTTCTCTCTTTTCCAAGCCCATATTGAACTAATAAAACTCTAAGTTTAATTTCCTTGCTGCTCTATTTTTTTATTCGGAGTTTAAAATATGTTGATCTCACGGTAATAACGATGAAAGAAGGGCTAATGACATGGGAACACATGCGGAGGAACCGAATTGGTTGAGTGGGTTGGGTCGAAATCTTGACGACGGTCTCGGGCCTAACTTGGTCGAACCGAACCATGGTGAACTCTGTCAAATAAAAAAAAACCCTTGAGTAACTTGGTGGTTTCTTGCGTGTTTTTTTGCAAATCACGTACAATCATGGAACATTATGTGCTTTCTTTAGCTTTATCAGGAAAGCCGTTTGACCGGCCTCACTTTGATTCCCGAGACAAATCCCAACTGGAAGATGCCAAAGTGCGCGTGGCGAAACATTTGCGCCGATTAAGTATAGGTTAAATGTACCGAATTCTCAAAATTCAACGGATTTGTAATCCGTACGGTTGACAAATTTTGCAAAATCATGCGCTCCACTCTCCGGCATCTTCCACGCAGATCTTTACACCTGGATGGCTTAGAAGATCTTAGCGGCCGTCTGAATAAGAAATCTCCGTGGAATTGAAAGGGTGCACAGTGCACGATAGTTGAATGATGAAGCGAAGAGGCAAATCGACGAGAAACAGATGGAGCGTCTCGATCGTCCTCATCACGTGAAATCAGCGAATCCTGAAGGTGGCTAGGTGATGGGGGCCGTACTCGTGTGCACACTCGCGTTAGAGCACCGAGGGAGCTCTGCCAATTAGATTACCGCAAGAAACCCATTAGTCGCTACGAGGATATCGACTTGGGAAGGTTTACTCGCCGAGTAAAGAGGACGAGGGAAAAAAACGCCAATGCAAGCGATATGGGGCGTAGCTCCGAAAGTGCGGGGCTTCGAAGGGATCGGAGTTTCCGTCCGTCCTGGGAAAAGGAGAATGAGCGCAGACGTAAGGCAATCCAACCGTGAGTTTGGAGGAATTTCGTTAGAAAGTTAATCGAATGGAAAGAGCGATAAATGAAGCGTTGGGAAACTCATAGGAGAAAAGGAGATTGGTGGCGGTTTGGAATACAAATAATGCACAAGAAACGGATTTAGGAGAAGATATTGAAGGGTAGCGGTGTGTTGAACCTGCTGCGGTGGAGGGAGAGAGAGGGGGAGGGCGGCTGGGATCTCGGGCTAAGCGGGTAAGGGGGAAGAAGCGGAAAAAGAGGCCTTTCAAACCGCACGATAAGTGGCGGGAGTTGTCGTAACAGACCTCTGTCCAGGAAAAAACGTGTTCGCGTTGAATGATGCTTCTATGAGTATTTTTTTAAAGCATTGTAATGATTCCGCATACATTTTTGTATCTTCGTATCGCGGCGCAACACCTATCAATCAACCTCTCCCCCTTTCCAAACGGAACACATGAAAGGCAAATCAAATTCATGAGAATTGGCTTATTGTATGTACTCCTATCTGCTGGGGGAAGAATGTTAATGTTTGATGATCCTAGGAGCTTGTCATTTCCGTTCCCGTACGGATGACAAGTAACACGGGGAACATCTCAATAACCCAATTATTTCAAGTGCAGGAGGATAGCTGTCACTACCCAGGAACTCAAAGTAACATGAATGGTATGAAATCGTGCGATCAGCCGCATAGTCGTTTGCGGGTGGGAATGATAGGAAACGAATCACTTGGGAAGATTGAGAAAGAAATGATACGTAATTATATACTTCTACCTCTACGCATTACCCTTCAAGAAGCCTATACTAGAGAGAGAGGATAGAATTGCCATAGTCTGAACTTCAATTTGACAGAACATGTTGTGAAACGGTATCATTCTACAATTCTGCAAATGATGGTACATAAAAACCTTTAGTGTATATATATATATATATAAAGCTACAAAATCACTGACTGACTGTCTCGTTTACACAAATTCCCGGGCACTTTTACTCTAGCTATCGGTCTGAAATTTTCAGGAAACGTTCCTATTCATCCGGTGAGTAAGGATAAAATCGAAAATCACAAGAAAGTGGCCCGGGTTCAACACCAGAGACATTCATTTTTTTAAATGCAAAGTAATGGAAAATTGAGAATTTTACCGTGCACTGCGAGTTTCATTCACTCTTTAAAATATGAAAATATTGAGACAGGAGCTTCGCACTTGGACTGAGACTTGAATTAAACGTTGAAATTTCTTATTCTATCCATGTTTATCAGTATCTCGGTCTAAAAATAGAGTAAATTGCGTTGAAACGCAATTTTTTTAGTTTTTCTCGGGATTTTACGTATACTCGGTTGCTATGGAAGGCTCAATGTTGGTCCCGGTGGTTTTAGCTCTTTAACCATGATGAAATCGAACTTCTATGGCCAATACTATCCATTAATGGTGAATATTTGAACGCTACGAAGGCTGCGGCTTCTTCCTTGGTAAATCCACTATAAATGATGAGCGAATTAATATAATTTATTATTAATCAAAGAATAACCTCTAAAGTATTCTTCTTGCATTAGTGTATTATAACGGATTAATGCACTTATAGTTAGCATAAAAGAATGACATTTTTCGGTAAATCTATCATTACTTTTACATGCTTTAATACAATTTAACGCTTATCACATAATACCCTCCCTATCGTATTCCAGCCAGTGGTGCCGATTTAGCGATTTTGTTGCTACAGTTCTCGACTTTTTTCCTGGTTCAGCGAAACATCTGATATATTTTCCCTTTCTGTAATTTTTCATTTTCGTGCGAAGTTTTTCTTATTATGAAGTTTCAACGAATTATAATTTTTTTCTTCTCCTTATAACTTTCCCGCGAAGTGTCTTATTTCACCCTCACGGGAACACTTTTGGTAGCCAATACGAGCAATGCTATTCAACGGGTAAAAATTTTCTTGACATATTTGCCAAAAATATATTTTTTACGAATACTTTCTAAATGACTATATCATTATGAAATAATAAGTATTTTGACGAATATTCAATATAAATAATAGTATATAGGAATTGTGGAAAATATTCTAAGAAATTGGCATTGTATTTTCATGATACATTATATGGAAATAACTAATATTTTATGGAAATAACTAACGCGATTATTTCCCAAAATTGGACGCGCCCCAAAGTTTTGATATGTTAATTACTTTCAATTTAGTTATCTTATATACTTTTAGCATCACACTACTAATGAAATATTGAAATACCGAAACATATATATGTTATGTATTACAATTTGGACTAACCAATTAATCAAAATACGTTTAATTCAAAACTTGTTTCAAAACGTTATTATTTGCATGTATTTCCTTCAGGGGTACTCGGAGGAAACGGGTTGTTGAAGGTTGTAATGGAAGGTAGAATTTTGGGTACGCCATGTAGGGATAGGAAGAGAATGGGGATTTTGGATATCATGATAATAGGTGGGAAGTATGCATGTTTGAAAGCGATTAAGTCTCGATTTAGCGAGCCAAGTCAAACCTAAAATGAAACCTATCTTAACAGGTATATTGCCCTTTGATCAATATTTTATCCATGAAATTTCTACACTAATATTACTTTTATAAAAACAAGGGTATGGATATGATATGATTGTATATATGCTCTCATCTTTTTGAAGTAATTAAGTACTTTAAGTGTAAGTAATACTTTAAGTAACTAAGTCTCTAACTACTTTTTTATAGATTTGTTTTCAGTATAGAGATTTTTGTGGGTAACTTAAGCGACTTACTGGAAATAAATGGCGTCTATGGCGGCAGTCATTATCCTTAATAAATTAATTAATTAATGCTACTCCAAATTAATGAATGCTCTCCTTTGCATTTCATCTGTTTTGTCCTTACCCGCTTGCTAAATTAACCCGATTTTCACAACACCTCCGTCCCACTTAGTCAATCTTCTCCACTCCCTCCCCATCTCATCTCCTTCCTGCATCTCACAATAAGTCATCTACCATTTAAAATGTAACTTCTGTGATGCGTGTTACATCAGTCAATGTACCACACCAATAAATATTAGAATTAATAATCACAGAGCATCCTGCCTCCCCCCTCTCCCTCTTATTCTCTTCCAATACCAAAACACACAAAAGAACACAACACAACCTTCAACCTATACTACAAAGTATCCATTCTTGCCTCTCTTCCCCACACCAAATCAATAGCACAATTAAAAACCCTTGAGCTCGCCATCATATGAATTTCGGGTGCTTACCTTGATTCAATGAATTTTGGTTAGGCATGGAATTTTTCATTACAATGTAAATCAATTCAGGAATTATCATTAAACAAATTACCCTTACATTTTTTAGGTTCAAAAAGAAGAAAACTTAGTGAATTTATATAACTATCAAGTAACTTTGATACAAAGTGCGTGGAAAGGATATAAATCAAGAAAAAAGAACTTTGACTATTACTATTATATGGAGTACATAAAAGAAGTTGATCAAATTAACAAAAAGACTTTACAGGAACTAGAGGTAAGTCAAAAATATTAATTTGACAAGTAGAAGTAAATGCATTTTTAATTCAGAGAGCCTAAGATATTTTAGGTTGATGGCTTTCTTCATGGAGAAGAATTCTCAGGTTTCCAACTGGGTCCAGTCCACGATGGTGGACTCAGCCTTCAAAACATTGGTACTAACCAACCCCTGGTCCCAGTTGGAAACCGAAGAACTCTTCCTCCATTCTAATTGCTGGTAAAACCTAAGATCCTTCTTTACTCTCCTCTATGTGCTTTCTTCATAATAAATAATTTCTAATTCAACTTATTATATAGATGATTTCCTAAGAGAATCTTCGTTAGGCCCAAATCATCATGGGATTTCTCAGCCATCTAATCTCAACTTTCCCATTTAACTCCAAACTATCAATCTTTCTCCTACTTCATTCAGGATTTTTCCTAAATTTATTATACTCTGTCGATATTCAATAATGCAAATCTGCCCTTGGCTTATACCAATGTTGCCACATTCTATGTACCCCATATTTCTCAACAGAAAATTTGACGATGCAAACTGTCCTCTGAGTTTTGGGAAATTCTTTTCTGACCCACCCTCATCATTTTCCTCAGTTGCCTCCATGTTTTGGTTATGAATCGTATTATTTATGTACTGTTTGGTAAAAAATCAATCAGAAATTATCAATTATGATATATTTCCGCATGAAATATTTTAACTCTGGTCAATCAAATCTCCACTGCCCCACTTGGAGGGAAATGGGTGACATGGATTAGAAGGGTCATCCTGGATTACAGAGGGTCCACTAAATGCTAAACCTTTGCTGGCACTAGAAGGAAGGAAATCCATGACTACTTTTCTCCTGCTCACAGCCGTCACAAATTAATGAGGTTGCCGCAGCTGAGGGGTTAAATTCCCACAATCAGGGTGGAGGTCCTCAAGTGCGCTGGAGTTTTTCCTTGGCATTTATAATTCGACCCTGCTGGACACTTATATTTTCACCTTTAACACATTCCTGTTTTGAGATATTTATAAAAGATGAACAACATAATAAAGACAATTTATTATTAGCAGAAAAAATTAGTGAAATGGCAATCTCTATGGCTCAATCACCTCCTGAGAGAGCCAAAGGGAGGTCAGAGTGGATATTTCGAGTAAAATTTCCATAAAAGAAATTTCATTGGTACATCTAAATAACTCAAAAATTCTCTTTAAAACTATCCATCTAAACAGGAAGATAACAGGAAGAATGCTTATATAACCCTCAAACTGACCATAGAGAAGGAGAGAGAGAGAGAGAGGGGGGGGAAGGGAAAGAGAACCGTTTATCATAAAATTAGTATGAGAGGGAACAGGCAGAAATCATGACCAAGCACAGAGTGTTTAGAGCAAGGATCTATGACGTTAATAATCCCAAGATAAGGAGATGAGCCCCATCATCAAG
Source organism: Rhinocypha anisoptera (assembly GCA_011762765.2). NCBI lineage: Eukaryota > Metazoa > Arthropoda > Insecta > Odonata > Chlorocyphidae > Rhinocypha > Rhinocypha anisoptera. The sequence goes on along the minus strand of WURS02466652.1, from coordinate 6,502 downwards.
AACTATTTAATGGAATCCAGGTGATGTTGAGAGAAGACACAAACAATGTACATGCAATTTCATCAATAGACATTCCCCAATTTATGATAAACCCTTTGTGCAAAATAGAGTGGGAACTAAAGTTCCCATTCAGCAGAATGGGGCAGACTTTTTGGGTGAGGAGAAATTTTCCTTTTCATCCAAATAAAATTAGTCTGTCAGAACTTGTTTGAACAAAAAATGATTCATCTTCATCTATCACTGCATAACCTGTGTATGTAACACTGGGAAGGAACTTTTATTTTGTCACTAAATCCCATAACAATATTTTGGTCAACTTCATTTATTACATCTTTCTCATCTGTATCCATAACTAATCTGCATAAATTCTTGGGAGAGGGAGGGGGAACAAGTCATGTAACTACACCTATTTGCTCCTCTAGTTCACTTAATCAATATTTCCCTCACCACAGGTACTTTCCCTAGTCTACATAAATCTGCAAAAATAGTTCCTCTTTTCAAAGGAGGAGATAGACAAGACATGAATGATTACAGACCTATATCTGTTCTCTCTCTTTTCTCAAAGGTCTTTAAATTGTCGTGTTTCAAAGAATCTCATCCTTCTTAGAGAAGTTCCAAATTACATCTAGTTCCCAAAATGGCCTTCTTAAAGGAAAAAGTACAGAAACACCTATTTATAGATTTGTTGATGCTCAAGGCCTTAGACAATTAGACTGATATATTAGGGTTTTTTTATGATTTTCACAAAGCCTTTGACTGTGTGGATCATAGTATCCTCCTTGACAAGCTAAACAGATATGGAATATCTGGTATAGCTAACCAATGGGTTAAATCTTATCTCAGTGAACGCATCCAGGTGGTTTACCTAAATTGTACATAAAAAAAGCTACTTGTTTCCAAAGGAGTTCCTCAAGGCTCCACTCTTGGCCCCTTGATATTCCTTTTATATGTCAATGATCTACCTGCCTACCAAAAATCAAGTGAGCTTGTCCTGTTTGCTGATGACACTAATCAACTGATATAATATACTCACAACACACTCTAAAATGTACAGAAAGCTGTTGATTCCATAGTAAATTGGAGCTTAGAAAATAATGTTCTACTCATATACATACAAAAAGAAATCTTCACATTCAATTTCACCCTCATCAAAGAAAATAAAAGTCAGTCCACTCCTTAAATTAAACGGCTCAATTCTATCTGGTTCTAGTAATATTAAATTTCTTGGTCTTCTAATTGATGAATGCATCAATTGGAAACCTCATATTGATTCCATCTGCTCAAAAATAGCATCTGGATGTTACCAACTGAGACGTATCATGCCAATTACTAATTTTGAGACAGCGATGTCTGTGTACTATGCCTACATTTATAATAGTCTTAAGTATAGTGTCGCTGCCTGGGGACATTCGTATCATTCAATAAAGGTCTTTAAACTCCAAAAATGGGCGGTTCGGACTCTAGCAGGTGTGGGGAAATCCCATAGCTTGCCCGGCCTCTATTTAAGGAACTTCGCGTTTTAACCTTTCCTTCCACTTGCTTCCACAATTCCAAATAATATGTGATGGTTTGTTTAACTTGTGGAACCCTAAGGTTTAAAATGAGAACATGGATATTCATAGCCACGACACCAGACCGAAAAAAGACTTCAGACTGGTTACACCAATAACACGACATTATACTCCAAAAGCCCTGTTTTCTCTGGAGAGTTGTTTTTTTTTAACTCGTTGCCAACAGAAATAAAAGCAATCAAATCGGCCCCCACGCTTTGAGATGAAACTAAGGAAACATTTGATCGATAACTCCTTATATTCAATCCCTGAATTCCTAAATTAGTAGACGTAAATATAATAAAAACATGGGGGCATCATTTAATACTACGTATGATGCATATGTTTCTATGTATTTACTTCTATGTATTATTTGAAACATATGATATAATAAGCATTTAAGGAATTGACGGCTATTTTTGTAATTGACGTGTCCTATACTAGTGTTTGACTAGTCCAAAAATCATTATTATTATTGATATTAATTATTATTATACCCAATCATCGATAAAATAATAAAAGATGAAGTTTTTAAACGCTAATGGGTATTAAAAAAAATTATTGCTCATAGAAAAAAAGGAAATATTATTAGTTAAGTAGTTAATTTTAAAACGAACACACAACTTGGGGAAATTTTTAGCGAAACCGAAAAAAAATAAAATTTTTTTAACCAAAATAAAATATAAAACACGACCGATTTCACAAAAGAATCCACCTTTCCTTTGAGAAATGAAATTTATGTCCGACTAATACAAGTGGTAACGAAACCCCTGACCATTAGACGTTAGCCTCACGAGGACAGAATATATCACATAATAATCCTCTTGTCTTAGAGAGAGATCTTAAGGGAGACATTTCACGGAAATCCACGAATTTAAAAAAATAGTTTTCTCCCATCTTTAACGACTGCACAAACTCCCATTTTATGATAACAATACTGATGCCACGACAAAAATATTACCGTTAAATATTACTAATAAATTCATCTCCTCTCTTAACTTAACCCTCGGAGTTTGGCAGATGTTTTTACCCCAGTACCAGGGAGAATCTTTGCTTATTCACCGCTACGGTGAGACATTCATAAGATGGCGCACTTTTCAAAAAAGACGTTTGTTCAATCTTACAGAGTTGCTACAAGGATATTCCAACAATCTCTGGGGGTAACAGAATGCATCCAAGGTGAACATAAGATATAATTACGATGAAGACATTGGGTTAGTAATCCTGAAGACTCTAAATAAAAGAGGATTTAAGCTATCATTTTTGTATCTTAGCAACGAGGTTGTTTAGACACCTAACAGCGAGGTGAATAAGCAACTATAAATGTTCTACCGGAAAATATTTACGCGTGAGATGGAAATACAGGAGGTTACTAGATGAACGAAATATTGAAAATCATTTCTGGAATCTCATTCTAATACAAAAATTGAAGATACAAATGTATCCGTGTAACCAGTTACCTGGTACCGCAAACAAAATTGGTTACCGGGCAACTGGTTACCTCGTAACCAGATGATTGGTCACCAGAGAAGGCCTTGGTTACCGAGTCATGGTTTTTGGGAGGTAAAACTTTTCAGTTCGAAACTTTTAGGGAACTCGTGGCCGCGTCGCAGGGAGCCATTAAAACTTTATTGGTCACAGAAGACATTGCAGGGTCGGTGTGCATGTTTCAACGTAAAATCACCGTCGTGGACCAGGAAGGACATAACATTTAGTGCCACGGATTCCACGACGTTCAGCATTTGGTCTCTAATCGCGTCCAAGCCAGCCCAATGCCATCGTTCAATCAAATCGGGAAAGGCTTCGCCAGTAATCCTGCTGTCGTATTAAAGGTGGCTTCACATCCTTCGACCTACGCAAGAAGGACCACTGGCGCATCCGACTCGAGGAATTATTGGCCACAAGTTGAAATATTATGACAAATAGAGGAAATTTTGGTTGGACCTTCCGCCTATTATAAGTAACCGACCTTCCAAATTTCAAAACGATTCAGAAGGTCTTTCGAAAGATATCTGAGTTTGAAATTAACATGAAACTCCTACGTGAAATGTCCTATTTGATGTGATTCTACAGATTTAAGGGAAGATTAGACATGTAACTAAAAATGAGAAACCATTGAAACATTTAAGGGCAATAAAAAATTGTGTTATAATTTGATATCAGCAATTAAAACGATCAATCAGAGAACAGTACACGAAGTATTCATGATTAATTGCAGCTATGCTCCGCGCTTTTCTTCATATCGCAAGGCACAGACAAAACGACAGATTTTTATTCCATTTCGAAAAAACCGACGAGTTATACGAAGCGTCCACCTTCATAGTGCAGTGCTGACAACGTATGCGACGTTGCCAGAATGTATGGCGTAGGAAATCGGTTTGTTTTTTTTCATTTACGATCATAAAATAAGTAATTTTAGCAACAAAACTGTTTCCCATGAACATGTGAGTTATTTTAATGAAAGAATCACGAGAAAACTAATAAAAATTTGAGCTGTTCAATTTTCGATATATGTCAAGTGTACATAGGTCGGTCACGGAAGTCAAAATAGGGTCCATTGAGTTTAAAATTGATGTAAATGTCGAATCCACCTGCCTAAAAAAAATACATAAAGTACTAAAGACAACTAACTAAAATCAATTTGATTCAGATCCTTTTCGTAAATATAGCAAAAAGCCCCATAATCGGGTGATGTCGAATCAGTAACTTTTGACTAGGGTCGTATGGCAAATACATCCTTAACGGTCTCAGTGAAGATTTTGGAAACGTGCGGAGGACAACATTAATTAAGCCTATACCGTGCCTGGTCAAGGCGACCAATTTAGTTCGCGACCGCATTAGTCCGAAACGCAGAAAGGGATATCTGTAAATTCTTACACGGGGTTGACATGATACTGACGTATCTCACGAAATGCCACTGCTGCCGCCGTAAAAAGAAGGCGTTTCACACTAAAGTTGAATTGTAGTTGGCAAAAAAAAGTTTGTCGTCGGTCACAAAAGGGGTTCTGTTCTGATCAAAGCCACTACACGATGGGGGGAAACACGAAAACTCTTTTCAAAGTCTGCTTGCAGGAAAAAAAAAACCTGACACCATTCGAATCTTAACACGTTTGTCGACCAAAGTGACAGACATTGCAAAAAAAACTAGATACTAGTTTTGAAAACACAGCAGGGATGAGTGTTCCAGGGTTTCGTTCCGGGTGAAAATGTGGGGGAAGGGAGGGCCCTGAGTTAGACCTAAGTACGTGGGGTGAAATCCTAAAACAGCACGATCAGTGCACTTGCAGAGAAAACACAAGCACCTACAAACGTCAACACTTTGTGAAACAAAGCACATAAAAAGTATGAAGGTCCATCCCCGTCGCATATACTGGAGAAGGCATTCTGGATTTTTCTACCGCTGCGTCAAAAGAGTTGCTCAACAACCATTGTACACGATAGAAAATACCAGAAATCTTTTCCGCAAGTAAAACAAGACCTTTCAAATTAGAAAACGCATTGTCGACTAACAAAAGAAACAGTCAGAAGGACGATGATTGTCTTAGACAATAGGGGACGTGCTGTAGGGTTTCCTAACTGGCGAAATTGAGTAACGGTAAACCCAGGAACAGGGGCGAGAAACACACAATAGATCTTCCTCAGGCGCCTCGACTACAAGGGAAAACAGTGCTGAGTTCATTTTAAAACAAAACGAACTTCCGAAAAAGTTCAGCAGGAAACAACACGAATGCCCTAGAATAACGAAGTTCCTAGAATGACCTACAGTGAAACCGACGGCGAAATTCTAATAGACTACAAACGTTAATGGCTCGATAGGCGAAACGACAAACAGTACAAAGGTCTCTGTAAACACTAGAGCAGCCGTTCCAGAGTTTTCTACCGTGTCCAGAGAGATGCTGGTTTGTACAACCTTTGCACAAGGTGGAGAAGTCTAGAACTCTGCCTCCAGTCTAATTGAAGGGGAAAAGTTGACGCTGTAAACACTTGAGCAGGCGTCCTAGAGTTTACTACCCTGTCCAGGGGGATGCTTGTTTGTACACCTCTGTACAACCTTTGCACAAGGTGGGGAAGTCTAGAACTCTGCCTCCAGTCTAATTGAAGGGGAAAAGTTAACGCTGTAAACACTTGAGCAGGTGCTCCAGAGTTTCCCGCGGTGTCCAGGGGGATTTTGGTTTGTACAACCTTTGCACAACCCTTGCGCAAAGTGGGGAAGTCTAGAACTCTGCCTCCAGTTAGATTGCAAGGGAAAAGGTAACACATTTGTCAACAACAACAGCAAAAAGAGATGGTCCGAAGGTCGCCGCTTACTTGCCGCAAGCCACCCTCGAACATCAACCACAAAGAACAGATACATGACAGAGTTAGTTCCATCTTGCTCTCTCCAGCAACAATTTTATCATCATCATCATCATCATTCTTTTTTCATCTCTTTTATTAATTACTTCTTTTTTTTGTTCAAAATTAGGCTTGCCTTCTGTGAGTCGCGTAGTTCCCAGAGACGTGTCCCATCCCGTCGCAACCTGCGGTGGGGCATTGGATGAGTTCTTTGCCGTCTCTACCCCTCGGTGCAAGGGAGCAGGGTGTGTTGGCGTTGTTGGTGGTTGTGGTGGTGACGGAGGAGGAGGAAGTGGTCGAGGAAGACACGGGATTGGTTAGCGGCAGGGCGACCTGCTGCAACTGGTTCGACCCCAGGTGTGACTTCCCCAGAACCTCGCCCTGGAAGTACTGTACCCTGCTGCCCGGGGAACCGTAGGCGACTGGGTACCCTGGGGTTTGCGGGTGGGGTATCCTGTGGTGCTGGGGACAATCCCCGTTGTGCAGGTGGTGGTGTAGTGGTGTCGCGAGGAGGGGGTGGTGGAGGTCGTGGGGATGTTGTAGATGTTGGCGGCTAGTCTGGACGTTGATCGGGGACTGGTATCCGTTGGGGGTGGGGGAACGGGGGCTGTCAGGAT
>WURS02466635.1:0-13275 GCA_011762765.2 Rhinocypha anisoptera | reverse complement strand
CTGTAGATGTTGTTTTATTTTTTGTAGATGTTAATTGTTCTTTGTAGATGTGAATTGTGTTTTATAAATATCTATGTTTTTTCTTAAACGTATAAGGGGTCTTTTTGTATATTATTTTCTTATTAATTGTTGTACAAGGGCCATAGTTATGTCATTGCCACCCGGCTTGTAGCCGACTTGCAATGTGTACCCTTAAAAAAATACACTCGACCAATATTATTTCCTGATGCATGGTACTGCTATCTGCGAACCAGACTAAGTTAACCTTTTCCAAATGAATCTTTGATTGTCTTTTACACGTTTATACACTTTTATGTATATTTTACACACTTTTATCTTTCACTGGTGCTCTCTATCGTTTTCTCAATGAGTTGCTAAGCATCCGAAGCCTGAAGAAGCCTTTCTTATCTTGGCCCCTCCTTTGCTTTCACCACACTGAACCACCACTGCCACCTATTTAGAGCGTGAATAAATCACTGCCCTCACAGCATTTTATGATGCAAGCGAGTAATAATAATTACCTTCACAGTTGCTCGCAAAATTATTACTCATAGTATTATAATAAGGTAATTAATGTCCAGTTAAAGCGTAGTTCATTTTCCTATCACTCTGAAAACGCAATTCCCATTCATTATGCGAGCCAACATTTTGGTGCATGGTGAGAATGTAGAATGATTTTATTCCGCTAGGAACACAATTAAAATGGTAAGTCGCGGACAATGATGTGAATGGGGACATTGAATACGGTGCTAGGACGACAACAACGCGTGTCGACTCTTATTGCTTCTACACCTCCAATTATTACAAACGTGTTTGGACGTCTGTTGCATGACGACTAGGACTCATATCTCTCGCTTAATCTGAATTTCGTAATCAAACAGAAGTGGCATTATGGCAGCACACTCCAAGTCACGCAAACACGCGAACACTGGAAGAGGATATGTTGAAATATATTCCTCCTAGTCGTGAAGCATGTTGAAGCATTCACTTTAGCCCAAATCAATTTTTTTTCTACCAGAATAAGTTTTAAGTTTTCAAAAGTATTTTCTCCCAAGGAACCTCTGATCTCTTTTCCGCAATTTTAAGTATATTTTTACCAACCTACCATAAGTAAAACTGTAACAACACTTCATTTCCAGGCCAAAAAATATTTTACTTTCAAATAAATCCTTTTTCGGTGAATCGTTTTAGTCTGCGATGGAGCAAAATGACTGATTCAAGTGAAAAAAGGAAAAGAGGAACTCGAAACAGCCACTGGATTGGAATACCGCAGTGTCGTGGAATCACGCATTGGTCTGATTCAGTCAGAAAGCTTTTTCACGAACCGTGTGGTTTAAATATAGTACGATACGCCCCACTTCCTCTCCGTCAGATAATCGATTTGGAATCCGGACAATCAGTCCGGGTCCTGACGTAGGATTTTGAGTTCACTTTCTCTCCCCCATGCGTGGCTGTTCGAAGCACGCAGTCGCGACAAAACTTCAATTCGGAGCGATTCCTTCTCCTCCAGACACAAGCTTACACGTTTCGCACGTGGCGCACGCCTTCCTCGACACTCCTCCAATCACTTTATCGGAGTTTCCGAGCCCCACTTTCCACCCGGCCCACCCCATCGCTCCCCTCCCTCCCTCCCTCACCCCTTCACGCCACCCCCTCTGGGCTCTCCATCCATCCACACAACTCAACTTGTTGCAGCCGATGCAGGGTCGCGCCTGGGAGAGCGTGTCCCCCGAGGCATCGCCTCGGAAGCCGTAAAAACCGAGTGACCCACCCTGATGATGAGGACATCGATAAGAGATCCCAGCACCCACCCGTTTGACGACACAGGAGATCGCGTGACTTGGCGATATCAACGGCCCGGGGACAAAATTCTATTCTCTCTAACGCCGCATCGATTTGCGACCAAAACTCCCAATCGACAATGGAAATTCCCGATCGGATTGCTCTTATACTTCGAGAATGCGATACAATTCGCCGTCCCTCGCCAATAATAAGAGCACGGCTCGGTCTTTGGAAGAGAATATCCAAGTGTGCATAATTTATTTCCACGGATGAATCATACAAGTTCCTCTGGGGCTGAATCATGGGTAATAGTTTAATAAATTATCAACGCCATTTACATATCTGTCGTTTCATTGACTGGTTCGTTTTTTTCAGCGTACTCCGTTATCATTCGCCACAGTAGGCATAGAAATTACCGCTAAACCGATAGACACAGAGACATGCATTCGTCATTATATCAATGGAGGACCATTGGGAATTCACGGTAATGAAATAATCTTGTCCCCACGTGATCATCGGTCAAACCACTGAAATATTTTCAAGTATAACAAAATTATGTTCAGTCACATGAAAATCAATGCTATCATTTTGAAATGATTTATTATATTTTCCTTTTCCCTGAGTATGTACCTTAAATAATTTGAAAATGCCCACTGAAAAAATACACAATAAAAAAGTTATACTGTAAAATGTCTGAAATTATAAATACGAGTAGCCATATATCATCAATATTAAAAAGTTATTTTCCATAAGGTTCTTCGCGAATCCCCTCCTGTTATGGCTGTAATTTCATTGTAATTCACCCTTCAAATGATGGCAATTCTAAATGATGGTGTAAGTTTAAGATCATTATGGCCCAGGAGCCCAATTAATGCCATCTCTTAACGTACATAGGTATATAGGCTCGCGTAAATTGCATTAACACTCAAACAACAATCATTTCGACCTATAAATCTTTTATAAAATATTCAATTTACAATTCAGATTCATTTGTTTATCGAAGTAGTTTTCTTTAGACGACGCTATAAATAATTGATTGCTTACAAAATATGTTGTAATTTACCGAGTGATCCGAATTCTCAATACACCGAGCAAATATACGAAATGGAAAATAAACACGAATAGATTATTTACGTTTCAGAAAGGAAAAGTAATACACGTGGAAAGGATGAAATAACAACTACTGTGCACACATTTTCAACATAAATGCCTGTAAGATGTATTATGGAAATACTTTTATGTTTTCCAAGGTTGATAATAATTACCTAAATGTCTATGATTTCAAAAATTCATAAAAAATACCATATACTATTTCGAATTCTTCTTTATGATAAATGCTGTAAACCAAATTCGATTAATAAATATTTAAGTCAACAGGAAGTAAAACTGTCTATATATTTTATATGTTTTCAAATTCTATGGACGTTCTTGAGAAATCAGTTAAAATTCGTAATGATTATGGATTCCCTACATCACCTCCTATTATTATCATAATTAGATTATTAGATTCCTTCATAATTTCCAAATGAATCGATATGTATCTCATTCCCTCACTGTCATTAGGAAAGTTGGAAACTTGTTCAGCTATGTTCTTTTCACAAAGCAAACCCGAACGGCTTTCAACATTTTAACGCATTTGTGAATATTTGATGACAGTATATTAATAAATATAGTTGTCCCTAAAACTTTTCGCAGAAAAAATTCAGGGCCTCACCTGGGAAATTCAGGAGAAAGTAATCTAATACCTAAATTTCATCAGTACATGCATGTAAATAGCATCACGGATTTGACGTAGGAAAGTAACCAAATTGCTGCTCACAAACATTATTCTTACCCACCTGTACCTAGCTATTTTCATTTTTTTAATCAATCGCCAAATATTCCTCCCAAGAACCTTATAAAAGATATATCTCTCTTTTTTAGTCTCTCTTTAACATAAACCTCTCTTATTAAAAGAGAGGCTATGGACTACACTTACTAAAGGGAGAGGGAAACCAGTGGGACACATATTGAAGCATGGCGGTTTTTTGAAAATCATATTAGAAGGGATTGAGGAAGAACTGTAGAGGTTAGCCAAGGATGTCATATGAGAAACAGAAAATGGGGAATGTGATAGTGCCTTGTACCTGAAGGTAGTTAAGTAAGCCGAAACGCACGTTGTACGCATTAAAGTTTTTTTCTTGCGGAAGAGCGCTATTTCATTCACCTGTAAGCTACACTATCATACCCCACAACTCTTCATCTGTCCTCCTTTATTCCTACTCCACCGACATATGAAACGACTTCAGCCTACGCACATCCTCTTTCCTCGAAGACCAGGTTTCTGACCGGTATGTAGTGCTACGCTCCATGATATTACTAAAACAAATCTTTTCTTTGAGTCATTCGCTAAAAAGCCTTTCATAAATTTTACTGTAACCGCTTCCTTTGTCATCCGTTCTTCTCCTTACGTTCTCACTGCGATCCATATGTACGAGCAATGTATACGCATATCGTAATTACTTTCTTGAAATTCACAGATCATACAACTAAAGGGAACCACCTGCTCAATGTATGCTCTCATACTTTGATGTTTAATGTTGGCCTCTTAATTTCGGAGCAACGAATTGTTTTTATTTTCATTTTGTACACCTTACACTATAAATTCAATGATTCAACAATTACTGCAAAGTTTTGGCAGACCGCCAAACCAGAGTTTGATCGTCCAAAAATCTGAATGAGTTGACTAACTCTCCACCAACTTTTCACTCCTGCCTCTAGACATTACCATGACTCTCTTACCCTTTTCCTCTACAACAAATCATAAAGCACCGGCAATAATTGAGAGCACTGTTATTCTGCTGCCGAATACTTCCCATCCTTATCCTACATCCGCTATTATTAGCCATGCTTGGTCTGTCCGACAGACATAAAAGTTTCTCTTTAAGTCGCCTATACCTTTGGTCCACACCCATATTCTCCAATGCTTTCACTGACTTTACCCACACTCAACTCGGTCAGATGTTTTCTTGAAAGACACAAAACAGTAGAATCTTCCTGGTTATATTCTACATCGCTTGCTATCAGTCTACCAATTACCTTATTACCTTCTGCTTTCCATAAAGTCGAACTCACCCTCAACCAGACCCCCATCTGCCCTATTCTACAACATAGTATTGATGATTCTCAGTGATATCTTAGCCATGTTCAGAAAATGCTTCTAAAATCCTCACATGATATGGATTTTGTGTTTTTTGGAGACGGAATTTCTATTGAGGTTTCTCTAACGAAGTTTTTTTCCTACCTACCTCAAAAAATACTCTGTCATCTATAGCCCAGAAAATCTCTACCATCTATCTTTTCACAAACGCTTTACTTATTCCATTGGAAATTACTAACTAACCCTACTTCTTTTTAAATCACATTTACCTTAACACTCGGACTACCAAGGTGTATTACTCCTTTTCACTATCAATGGGGCAGGGCACTTGGTTACCCCATTTATTCAATTTAATAAAAAGTACACAATACTCAGTAGATCCTTAATTTAATGTTTATGTGATTCTTATTGCATATATTTTCGATGTTGAACAATTATTTTCGATGCCAATAATATTTTGTTTCAATAATATTTAAAATTTTAACAAATTTAAGTAACATTTTTTTCCGTCATGATGTTCCAAAATCAACGAAGAACAATTACCATTAAGCATAATATCCTCCAAAAAAAATTAGGGGTTATGCGATTAAAAATGTTACTTGGGGTAATTTCGTTGCACCCCTACCCCCCCCCCACCCCCCTGGTAGTCTGTGAGAATTAAATGATCCTTCAATTTCTCAGTGTAGAAGAACGCCAGCACCCTCGCGGTTTTCGTCCACGCACATTCCCTCACTAAATCCAAACGTTGCGACCGAAATTTTCTCACCGTACAGCTCCTCCACCTGCTCGTTCCATCTCTCCTGAATGTCTTTTTGGTTCTCTCGGGAGCTTTCCAGAATCATTCCTTCTAACGGGTAATTTGTCACCTTCTCTCCTTCCTGACCATTCTTGTACCCACCTCCCGATATAGTTCAACTCCGCCTCTAATTTTTCCAGGCTAATGCGCAGTTTTCTCATTAACTCTTCCATCTCTCGCCTCATTTCATTATTCCACCCACTGAATATCATCATCCCTATTTCCGTATTAACTCTCTTCCAATCCCCTTCTCTCTTCCACCTTCCTGACCATCTCTCCTGTGGCCCTAGACTTATTAATTATCCTTGTACTCGTCCCTATTTGTCTTATCGGCTTGTTTATCATACCCTTCACCTCACCTCATTCTTGGTCTTCCCGCCCGTCTTCTGCGGCCCCCATCCCCTTGTCCTTGCTTAGGATTTATCCATGATTACTTGGCGTCCTTTCGTTGCAATCCCTTAAGGTTCAATATGATATAGTAATGCAACCCCCCTCTTCCTCTAATTGCCTTTAATCTTAAACTCCCTTTCAGTGATCTGAATGTGCTTCAAATAAAGTGTGTGAATTTACTCGTATTCCACCATTTCTGTATTTGTGTCTAGCCATAATGTAATGTAATGCATAGCTGATACCCCTCTCTATCCTCGTGCATTTCCCGAGTGTAGTTTGCCTCTGATGTGCTGTTTTGAACCATGTTATTTTACCCAATCTTCTACAAAACTCTACCAATATCTCCCCGCGATCATTTCTCATCCATAAAAGACGTTCCCGTACCGCATTCCCTTCCCTCCTTAACCCACGACTGCACCTTAAGCCCCATCACTGACAGGTGCATTATCGCAGCAGCATTCTTGATAACTTCCTCAGGTTCATGTGATGCCCTATCTAGTTCTTCCTTTCAATGGCTACCTGTCGGCATATCCCTACACTTACAATCGTTCTAAATTAACAGGTTCTTCTGCCATTTTGCCTGAAATTAATCCATCGTTCACCGATCCATTTTCGCCATCTTCCTTCCTGATTTTTCGTTCAATTCCATGGACTTCTTGCGTTGACTCTCCTCCCCTTATAAAGTATACTCCTTATTGCTTCCCTTACTACTTCCCCCATAACTATTTCTCCAACATCTTTCCCCCTCAACTTTTTCAACTCGAACATATCTGAATTTCCTTTATCCATCTCAATCTTCTCCTAATGCCCTGCCCTCGGCACAGGCTCAACACCCAATGATTCTATCCTGCGCTTATGGCATCCCTCTTCTATATCTACATGCATGCATCAGCATCTTGTGTGACTACGGCCGCGGAGGCGTTTTCCACCCTCGACCCCACTGCTGGGTGTGATTCTCGCTCCACGGGGCTGAGCCCATAATTACCAAGATTCACCCTTCTAATTAGACCCACAAGGTTTTCTTTGAAATTATATCGTGGTTTTTCATAGATTAGGATCCACCATTTGAAGAGAATTCGGAGGGTATAGTTGATAACGATACGACAATTAACTATTCAAAGGAATATATAGTTGAATTAAATCTATATTTAAACCTCATACATATATAAGAACTGCACTTTTTGGTTCCTGTAAGAATGAATTATTTGAATGCCACACCGTTAATATGTCCTTCATATAATTTAAATGTCTGTAAATATCTGTAATGAGCCTGATCAAACTGAATACTTCTGTAAGCGTAAGAACACAATTATATTATATGTTTTAACTTGCCCAAGAGATGTTAATTTCATAATTATTTACCGTCGTTAAAATCGTGATGGCAACCCCTCAATAAGATGTTTCTTCAGGGGTGCCTAATTTCGCATATTATTAGGTGAATTATTTTAAGAACATGTATTATAAAGTGTGAAATAAATATTATTATTATATTATACTGTAAATTTTATTTCAACTATTTTTACAAATCTTATTTGTTGATGAAGACAATTTTATGGGTTTCTCAACGCGTGACAGAACTCCATTCTTCAAAAACAGTGGCCCACATTCCAAGAGTGTAGAAAACCAATTTCCCCATTGAATCGTAAATTACATTGAAGTCCGTAAATTACCAAAAAAATAAGAACTTTTAAAATCTGAATAATAAACTTTCAAAAAATTTTCTTATTTTTGGAAATTATTCTTACGATTATATACAGAAACGCGTTTATGAAAAAAAATGATACATCAAAGCAGGTTAGTGGTAATTATGACTGAGGAAAACCTGGTGGGGGGAAATGCCCATTTACTTCTTCCAGTAGCCAAAAGTTCTTAAACGTGAAAAAACGTAAAAAAAAAAACGGTCGTAATTACCGTTTCTCTTACCCGCTTACGTTGCCTCTCTCCCGACTTGATCCTCCAATCTCCGGGGATCCCCCCAGAAAGTTGGCGAAACCTCCGGGTTAAGTCATCCGTTTGCGAATCTTCGTTCAGTTCGCCACCCTGCTCACCCGGCGCCTTTTTCTCCCCAAAATTACCACAACACGAAGACCGGCAGTAATCCCGTGATTCGGTGGACATGGAAGCGGCAGAAAGGGCCGATCAACAGTTCCTCCTTGTGAACGGTTGCCTTAATCCATGGCTGCATGCTGGAAATAAGAGAGGAAAATAAGCGGAAAGCGCAGGGGATGGTGGTAGGTTTTAAGTCGAGGTTTGGGGGAGAGGAGAGCCGGTGGCCGTCGGCCTGCCTTAGGGATGATACCCACGCGCTGGAGTCTACCCGAGGATCTCAGGGAATTTCCCCTTGTTCCCTCTCCCAACCTCGGCCCCTCAATTTTTACACCCAGACCCACGTTCTCTACGCTCGTTCTATAACTTACCATCCCTTGACACTGGCCAGACCCCGACATATCAGAGAAAAAGAGACCCGACATATATTTCTCCTATGGTCTCCTCTAACCGTATGCTCCGAGACCTTAACCGCCAGGAGATAAGCTCTGAAACCATTATAGTACCAATATTTCATCTCACTGATAACGAACGATCCACCACGAACTGTGGGAGATTCTTAAAGAGAGAAAAGGAGTTAAACTACCCGATAATTCTATTCTAAGTTATGTATAAGGAGAGATAGCACGCCTGCTACTTTTTCATGTTTTGGGACGATTTGGGGAACACTGGGACTGCTTTTAACGTCTCTGCCGTTAATCGTGGTAGGTGAAGATAGTTCTTCGGGCGTGGATCCGCCTCGTCCATTATTACTATTTATCACACGTGCTACCCATTATTTTGAGTGCGGTAGGGATCTGAATTGCGGCTTTGCGGTTGTGAATTTTAATGTAGTGATTATTTCCATTACTTATAAAAACGCCTGGCCCATTACATGACAGCCGTAAGTTTCCTTGTAACAAATAGATTTGAAACTTCGTATCAGAGTTCACATAGCATCTTAAGATTAACGGGGAATCTTAGCAAAAGTCAAACGTTATTAAACGCATTGAATGAGTATATAGGTTAAGCCAGTGAGCAAGTCTTACGCTAGGCATCTCTTCATTGGGTTAGTACAAATTTCCAAGTGAGAAAATATATATACATAGACTCAATAAGATAGAACTCGAACCTGGAATAGATAAGTAAAATAGGATCATTTTAATAATTTGTTGGACTAGAGTTAAAAGTTGTATTTTGGGACAATATCAATTTAATATATGTGTGTTCGTGTTATTCACTTTTCGAACAAAATATAAGAGGATATTTTAGAAAAGTTCATTTTAAATGGGAACCCAGATTTTATTTCAAATCCAACTACATCCGAAATACCTGTAAACTGAAGCTTTCCTCCGAATACAAGTTACGTAAAGCGAATCAAACAGCAAGGCTATGTATTTGTATGTGAGGTATCCCGAGAACAGATATATAACTATCAATATAACTTACACCAGCGTTTCCCGACCCGAGTTCTGTCAGAAATACTAGGGGTTCCTCGAGAATACGTAGAATTGCCAAATAAATAAACTGTAACAGCGTAGAAAATACTAAACGTTCTTTGAAAGGAATAAATTTTAGTTCGCTACAAACTTTACTCAAATCGTAGCAATAAATCATTACAAAATATGTCAAGATATTAAATGTCAATAAAGTATCATAATCACATACTAATATTATTTGGTATTTCCTAGGACTTGGATTTTCTTTCAATTGTTTCTCAGAAACGGTAAAGTTGAGGAACGTCTCCTTACACGATTGTCGAATGAGTTACGTGAGCTTTCCATAATTTATAGATTTACATCATGAAAGATAGAATAAATGGTTATTTTTTTATTGTTATATGGTTAGAATAATGCTTAGTTTAAACGGCAAACTCATCCAAAACCCTCAACTGAAATACCCTTTCTCTTTCATGAATTTTCGTCCGTGGAGACCAAAGAGAAAGGCAGCCAATTAGAACCCGAAACTAGTATCATCAAAAATGTAACCCACGCATATGAAATATTTTAGGAAACTCCTTAGTACAGCAATATTCAATAATAAAATTTGTTGAAGGATCTCCGGCATATGGCGTGAGCTTTAAAATCTAACGTACATTGTAATTACCGTCAACACAAATGATTTCATGGTATGTTATCATATGAAGAGGCTTTTTTTACTACAAATGAAAGAGAATCTTTTAATAATTAAAAAACCTATTAAGATGAATGAAAAATGACACCGCCTCCTAATTGACTAGTAGAACTAATTTATAATTATGGATGGAATGAATAACGCGATATTTTTGCAAATTGAAAAATTTCAAAAACCATTTAAAAAACTATTACATAATTCCATTATGATCTAAGAAAATCACGATCATCATACACCCCATGCACATTTTGCCTTCCAAACCTTGCTTTAGCTACACACATTTTCTGCCACACGTAATGGTGTGTAACATACCCCATATTCTTCAATCTCTCTCATTTACCTACATTCTCATGGCTTTTTCAATTTTATAAACATTTATAACCTTCCATCCTCTCTTTTTGCCTTCCTGTAATTCCTCTAAGTTTGTTTTCCCAAACCACTTTTAACACTTCACTTTTTTCTTCTCCCAAATTGATTTTCTCCGACCCTTTTTATTATGTTCACATCTCAAATATTTTCCAACAAATACTCAATTGTTCCCCTCGAATACCAACTCTCTGAACGATAAAACGCCGGGAGACTAGTTTCTTCGAGCGATGTCATCAGAACACAATATTGAAAATAACCACGATAGTTTATCATGATGATCCGGGAACAAGGAAAGGAGAAGGGGGATAGTTAATGATTATTGTTGGCGATTCAGTACAGTTGGATCACTCTGCGGGTAGGGAGTCGGGTTATAAGGGAAAAAAGTAATGAAAAAACCAACCAAAGAGATCTCTAGTGTTTTCTTATCGCGAGGAGCCGAAGAGAGAACATAGGCACGCGAACATATTATTAGGTGGAGAAATGGAATGGTGATATAAATGATTTGGAAAAGAACGGGGAGTGTGAGTGAAGCACTGTGTCTCATTGACCCAGAAGAAAACTAGCACCCCATTTAGAAGTGTAATCAAAAATTCTCCATTGGCACAAGGCATCAAACCCGATCTTCATTTCCTTCTTAAAATTTTCCGGCGAGATGCCATCACTACATATGTATTCTAAAATTACTGCCGAAGAGGGATGTCTAATTACTATTTCCGATTTAAGCATGGGTTTCCGTATTCTTCCCATTTCTTCCAGTGTATGGTACATTAATCAACGCAGGACTGCTTTTATACTTCACTCAATGAAAAGAACAATTTTTGCATGGGGCGAACTATTTCGTTTGATAGATGGAAGACGTTTGTAGATAAGTAACAGTAACCTAGTAACATTTCCTAGAAATTAAAAATGATGCTAATGCAATTCATCAGTTGCCGATCTCGGGGGCAGTGGGGTAACGTCCTTGTCTGTCTGCCAACCTAGGAGGTCGCGGGTTCGAATTTCGACTAGGTGGATTTTTTCAATCTACACCCAGGTCATGGACGTGTGTGTGCTCCGTCTTTGTTATTAAGGAGGTTGGTTCGCGAGGTTAGTCAAAATGACTACGCATTTTCACCTGAGGCTTTGCTTTCCACGAATAACTTTCAAGTATACGTAAAAATCATCACCCTTAGTCAAGAGTTTTTCAAATGGCAGCCCTTCGGTTACATCGCATATTACTTTTAATTGTTTAAGTTAATTTATTGTGTAACATCAATTTAACAGAATTGAATTCATGAAGTTGTTTCAAGTTTTTGTCTGTTTTAAGGAAATTTACGCCTTTGAGAAACGGATAACGATTGATGTAATTTTTTGGAGCAACAATTATCATGCGTTAGTATATTTACACAAGGCAAGCCAGCAGCTTCACTAAGCAAATTCTTAACCTCAATTTATCCACTTTTTTCATTACATTTTTTGTCCACAATAGCTATTATTTCCATGCCCTTATTCATTCTGAGATAAAACGGTAACGTTTATATTATTAAAAACTACTCTCAGTTTAGCCAATTACTACCTTCTTACCAAATACGTAGAGGAGTATTATTACACCATTCTCAGAATAAAAATGAGATTCTTCTAAGAGGAGCATTCTTTTCCCAATGAATATATTTAGAACAGTTTAAATGGTTATTTCAAAGTTGAATGCCAATTTATTCGCATTTTTAAGCTATAAATAATCTCTTAAAAAATGGGCCTCTTAAGGTTATGACACCTTTCTTACCCCATGTATGAAGGGTAAGGTTGTGCACATATAGACAATACACAATTAAGGATGAACGTAAAATTCTCACAATTAAAAGGGAGTTTTTCCACTTTGGGACACAATATAATTCCAGATATTTTTCCTATGATTCCCACCTTCCATTTCTAAGGCCTAGACTTACTTTTCTCTATCCACTACGAATTCAACCCTGCCCTATCCATAGTAAATTCAAATCAGCCATGCAGGATGCTTCCGTAACTACGAATCAGAACGCAATTGCATTATTGCTGGTGAGGATGAACTGGTAACTCAAACTTAATTGATGAAAAGAGGACGAGGAATAAAAGGAAATTTATTGGGGATCTTAAAAACTGGATCGAAATTAATATTTACACGAACACGATATAGGTCACATAATGTGCGCATTGTATAATCCAAGATTAATACATTTTCTGATCATGTGAAAAGCTGTCGATGAAAATTCATTTTTTTATCATTTCATAAATTCTACAAAAGCATCCAGTACAATAAGAACTAATAAATGTAATGAAGGCTAATAAATACGCATTAATCATGAGACCGATTAGGAATTAACATAGCCTTACTATGGACTAGACATCAATTAGGCAATGTTGTAAGACACGGAGAAATGTTTGGGGAAGGTAAATTGAGTTACTGTTATGAGGCCAGTCCCTGCAGGAATTGTTTCGAGTACTCCAATAAGCTGTACACGTGACCATTATCGCTCCCTCAACCGCTAGAAGACACGCATTTCCATCATCATTCTGCGTTGAGTCTCAGGGGGACAGCCTTTGCCCGCTCGGTCCATTTTCTAGCTGCGCCGCTGGCCAAACCCACATTAGGATGAGATCAAACCGATGGCAGCTTCTCGGTCAT
>WURS02466624.1:0-13276 GCA_011762765.2 Rhinocypha anisoptera | reverse complement strand
CGTTAGAAGGAAGACCTACCAAGGAGCAAGAGAGCTAGCACTAGATAGGAAAGGATGGAGGGCTGCAGTCAACCAATATTCGGATTGAAGTACTGATGACGATGATATTTAGATCCTTCCTGCGAGTTCGTGAGGCCGAATGGACACTTCCTTTTTGAGTATCATGACCGATCTTGGCGAATGAGGCTGCAAATTTCGAGCGGCACTTGGGTCTTTTGAAATAGGTATCTCATCTCGCCAATTTTGGCCGCTCCCCCTCCCCCGCCTCTTTCTCTCCCGTCGAATGATTCAGTCCGCCCTCCTTAAGAGGCGTAAGCGCCACTTTAAGGAGGTCCCAAGGCGATTTCGGTACCGGTTAATAAGTTCCCGTCGATTATCGAAAGAGAGAAACGCCGAATGGGAAGTCTCAAAGTTAACGTTCCTCGGCTGCTCATTCTTCTGGAGATTTCTTGAATCGTCTATCTATCCTCAGGCGGTGACGATGCGCGAAGCGGCTCGAAGGCTTCCTTGCCAATTAATCTGCCCAAAACATCAGTTCCGTGCAGGTTGGGTGGAGTTTAATGGCCGACGGAGGAACATGGAGCGACATTCTTATTAAAGGAGTGAAGGAAAGATTATTGGCGGCACTGTCGTGGAGCACGACCCCCGACGGTTCATTATCCTGAACCAAATAACTAATATTTTCATCCATGAAAGAATCCCAACAAACAAATAAGCAGGAGAAGCAAGAGAATGAGCGAAAAACGGTTTTCTGAGATGTTATGTCGATCCAGGCGCCGCATAAATGATATCAGAGAATGAAAAACAAGGCGGGTGGAAAAAAAGAACGTACAACAGAGCAGGAAATCGAAGCAGGCATATGAAGAGATCTCAGAGAAATTTAGGATAGCCGTAAGATTCAAAATTGATTTAACGTTTCAGGATTACGGTTTCAGGCGAGATACGGTTGAAGGAATTCATAGAGTAAAAAAAGAAGCACTTTCCACAAAGTTTTTTATTGTACAATGCGTTTCAGCAATCTATGCCATCATCAGGTACAAGACAAGTGAAAGACGTGTACCTGATGATGGCATCGATTGCTGAAACCCGATGTACAATAAAAAACTTTGTGGTAAATTGCTTCTTTTTATACTTATTTATACTTTCAGTCATTACCTTCATCACTCATATTTGAAAACCAACGACATTCTTCAATCCTAAGGCCGGTTGTAATCTCTAGCCCTCACTAATTGCTTTCATAAGGGAGGATAGAGTCCACCTATTACTACATTCAAGAGGTTGTTTAAATTCACACGCTAGGGTAATAAGGGGAGGGGTGGGGGTCAGTTCCTTTCCCCATACTGACTATGATTTCCTAAAAAGATGACGTATCCAGATAATCGCTCAGACTGGGTATAGCTGGAGGAGTCCAGAGAGTCCTTGAACCCGGGTCCCACATTCATGAGCCACGTGCTAGTACCCATTGGGTCATCGCAACTTTGTTTTTAATGTATCGTATTATACTAGTCAATCTTACTGGCCATAAAGGTTAACTGGCATAAGTAGAGAAATTGAAAAATATTATATACACCCTGAACTAATGATATATTTATCCTCTGATACTAATGATCTCTGGTATAACCAAAGTTACCTTGTAGGCTGTTTTTTTTTTAGAGTTATGTGTACCTAAATTTAATCTCTACCACACGACATAGCAGCGGCTTGCAGGGTACCTCATCGATGTACGTGAGTGATTAAGGAAGAAATTTTGGCAAAGCTCTTGGCGTGGAACGCTATGGGGCAGCAGAGAGATTTTTCATTTCGGGATGGAGGGAAGGGATCCACTTTTTTTGTATTCACAATAAGTAAAAATTTTAGTAAATCGTAAGTGTTTATTATGTCACCGGGCATTGAATATAAGCCATCGAAATATGCATAACAATTTACCAGAACTGTTGACTCCCAAGAAATTTTCAGGGAAGGCTATTTTTTGGAACCTCTGGGGGCAATGCATTCGAAACTATTAGATATTAAGGCGGAGGAGATAATAAATCTATCACCTGATGATGTTACTGATCACCTGATGAGGTAACGAAACCGATCGTAAAAATAAAATGTTTTTATGTGGAAAAGGCGACGTGTTTTTTCGACCTTTTTATAATGATATCATTTTCCTTATAAGTCTGAGTTGAAGAAAATAACAGAGTGAATATCCTTCGATCAAAAGTAATTCGTGTTTGACTGGAGTTAGTAAAGACGATTCTATAGAGGAAAGATATTATCATTATCACTGGTTCAAAATGAAAGGTTATACTCCAGAGCAGAGATTGCGAACCTTTTGGCGAGCGGGTGCCAAATTTTAAGCGATGGAAATATAATCTAGACTCTCGAAGCAACCCAACGATTGAGATATCGATTATCTTGGTCTACAAGATGCGTTTTCATAAAGAGAAATTAGTTTTAAAGATATTACAAATGATTTGTTTTGAAATTTAGATATTTCATTAGAGTACATAAAAAAAGATAATGAGACGAGAAAAATATCAAAGAAAATCTCGATCACTCATATGATATATATTTACACGGTGTGCGATAACATTAAATTAAAATAATATTACAATTCATGTGAAACAAATAGAAAAGAGTATCGGTGACATTACTAGATGATAGTAATTAATATTACCAATCAAGTTTACTATTCTGTCAGATCATTTTCAGTTGTCACTGTAATTTAAACTCGTTTTTGGAATTTCCAGCTCCGCGTGTCTGTAATAATTGCATCGCGTGCCACTTTCGGCACTCGTGCCATAGGTTCGCCATACCCGCTCTAGAGTGACCCTTTTCAGGGATGACCGTCTGGAACTTACCTCCACTTGGTTGTTTGTGTCATAACAGGCAATAGGGCTTTGAAAGTAGAATGCCAGATTTCTAATGGAATTAGCATCATGGCCCGAATCCATCAATATCTGTGAACATAAAATACAGAACCAATCATACTTTTGGTAATAATTATAAGAATTGTTGCTTCAATTAAGTGACAAATCAATCAAATTCAATCAAATAAAAAATATTTTTTAAAACATGAAAATCATTAATTAAAATAGCAAGTGCACAAAATAAAACCAGAAAGTGAAGAAAAATACTTGTTTTCTTCTTACAATGGCCTGTAGTCATTAAAATATAGAAAATAATGAAGATGTTGTTTTAAATGAAAATCAGTATAAATGGATGATAAAAATCAGTATAAATGGAGTATAAATGGTTCTTCGTTACGTCCAAAATAAATTAAATAACTTCAAACCATAAAATAAGTCCATTTTCCCGAATTTGAATCAAATTAAGTTTACACTCCACCTCCTTGCACGTGCATTTACATGTATTTTTACTCATCTCTTAAGACATTTATGAAGAGATATGATCCAAAATAGGGCTCTGAGCAGTGACAAAATGAACAGAATATTAAGGTCATAATGATGACAGATCTCTTATGATCGCTTGTCACCATTTAAAAAGTTAGCAGCCTGGTATTTTTTTATTTCATGTCTTCTCTTATGAACCATGTTGATTACCGCAAGGTGCATGAGACAGGTAATAAGTAAAAATCAAAGAATGTTTCGCCGATAACTCTAAAGAAACAACATTGGTCTCTCTGGAATTAAAGTTCAATTTTTGTACTACTCTTTGTACGTTTTTATTTTGCTGGATTGGCGTATAAAATATAAGACGAAGTTTTTATAGTGAAAGGAAATAATAAATTATTAGTAATAAACGTATAATTCTTAAGTGATCTAAATTTTGAAGTAGGTAGTCATAGTCACATTTTTGTATTTCACTGAGCGAAAGACTCCAAGACGGTGGAAGTCTTATCCGTGATCAATGGGATATTAATCAGGTATAGGTTGTCTTTGGCAAGAAATAAAGTGAGGGAACCGAGATGTATGCCCTGAATCATATTTATCTTTTTCAGCGTTCATTTTCCTTATAATCTGTGACGTGGAAGCCAAAGGCGATTCTTGTAAAATTTATGAGATGATTTTGGAATGGAGATAGCAAAATTCATTTAGTTAATTGGAATTTGTTCGTGAGATGACAGTGCTCATGACTCGAGTGCAGAGTGTATCAGTTTCAATGGAAATTTTCCCGTAAGTAGCAAAAAAAATGCTATGGGACCGACGTAACTGACAGTAATCATATTTAGAAGCTCTACTAAAGGCACAGTGCGTAAATTTCTAAGTTGATTACCACAGAATACACCTAATTAAGTTTAATAAAAATGAATATTAACCAGAGAAAATGATTGAGCATTTATAAAATTATGTACATCATGTGTAATTGAATGTTTTATATTATTATTACAATAGTTACAAGTCGACCATTTGTTTAGGTGGTAACATAAAATTACAAGTTGAAAAATAGGAGAAAAACACTGCAGTTTCACAAACCAAATATTTATTCTCACGACCCGGATTTCACCGTGGCACGGCATCAGCAGGTGGCCTGATGCCGCCTGATGTTGCTGTGTCACATCGAACCCCGGGTCACGAGAATAAATATTTGGTTTTAAAAATTGCAGTGTTTTCTTCAAGATGAAAGAATTTCACAATGTTAAGTCTGAAATATAGATGGGCGATTTCAAGGAATGAATCGATTCGATCTTATCGATCTTAAATGTATTGTGTGAATCGATCCACTCGAAAAATCGGATCCTCTTGATCGATTCGAATCGTATCATGTAAATCGATTCGAATCGTAATTGTAACTGAATAGAAATCGTAACCGAATCGGAATTGTAACTGAATAGAAATAGTAACCGGATCGGAATCGTAACTGAGTCGGAATCGTAAATGAATCACAATCTTTACTGAATCGAAATCGTAAATGAATCGGAATCGTAAATGAATCGGAATTGTAACTGAATCGAAATCGTAACTGAATCGGAATATTAACTGAATCGGAATAGTAACTGAATCGGAATCGCAACTGAATCGAAATCGTAACTGAATCGCAATCCTAATTGAATCGGAATAGGAACTGAATCACAATCGTAATTGAATCGGAATATTAACTGAATTGAATCGGAAATGAAACGAATCGAATCAGAATCGGATCACAATAAACAATTCAAATTAATCGAGAATCGTATTAAAATAATCGGTTTAAGAGTGAATCGAATCGGAATCGCCAATTTCTAGTCTGAAACCATCTCTGAAATTACAAGTTAGCGCAAAAATGAAAAGATGCAGAAAAATATATTCACAAGAAATAAAAAAACATAAACATGTATAGAACTCCCCTATATAAAACAATTTATTTTTAGCCTCTACATGAACGTTCTAACATCGCAGTCATATGGCGTCAGCATCTATAAAATATTCATGACCGAAGCCCATTCCAAGTTTCCTATTCCCCAACCGACCCCGAAGTGACGTCCCAAATAACTTTTCCATACTAGATGTAAATGTTTTAAGATATAAAATGAGAATCAAAGAGTGCAAATCATTCTTATTAAATCCAAGGCAGGGATAGGATATAAAATAAAAGTCAAAAATAACGAGGCGAATATGAAGTCTTAATTTGGTAAAGCATCAACGACAAAATCCATCTCCATCCCAGCCATTAAACTTTGAACCCCGGCGTAGGCCGTCCCCCTTCAATGCCCCAAGCATAAGTGACTCGTGTGCTTAGTTTATCGTCGTGGGATCTGCGTTCGAGTCTTAGAAACAATTGATATGATCCTCCATCATGATACAAGTCTGCTGATCGCCTCCGTAAACGGGGATTGGGGTTCTCCGTGCGCTAGAAAACCATTTATCGTATTTTAATCGCTCACATGGTCACGTCATTGTTCACGACAAAATGTATGCCCCGTGTGCATGGAATGATTTCCCACGTATGCGGTGACTCAGGATTATTTCTGACGATATTATTCCTTGCATTTACGTCATAATTATAGGAGTCCAAGAAGTCTTGTCGCCTGAGGTGACGCGACGCCTGTCCTTATCGCGTGGAATATGACTTTCGAAGGGTGGTGAAAAAGTGACCTGTTTATCCGCTCCCACATTTCCTTTCACATTATTTCCATCGACATTGTATTATCTGCATGACTGTTATTTTTGCAAATATTTGAAACCAAAAAATAACACTCTTTTGAAAGAAATGCATTCTGATTCCCAAGGTGTGACATTATTTTGGTGCGGTGATTATTATATAACCACTAATTGCATGTATTAATGATTACTACCACAATCAACTATTTCAAGTATTACTTTGTAACCGTCTATTAGCGAAAATTTCTTTCAAGTATAACTAGCCTATTAGGTTTTAATTATTACCTTTTTTTATCTTGAGTACAACGCTAATTTCCGTTTAATTATATGTTTCCTGTCGTCTTAATCGGAAAAAATCACAATCTTTTAGGATCAATTAAATATTTATAATAAATGTAAAAGATCCATGTAGGAGTTGTACATTTTTGAAAAAACTTGGCATGATCGAATTCATTTAAGAATGACATTCATTATTTTACCTTTAAATCTAATTAAATCGACTTTCTTGCAAAAGTTCGCGTTGCCTAGGCAAAATATTTTACGTGTGTATGGGGACAGTTTATCCTTTCATTATTTTCTTCCGTCGCACAGTGGTCCAATCGTTGAATTTAGTGGGGAAAAATTATTTTTCGAAGGCATTCAGAACGCGTCGACTCACGACTAGCTAAATTTCAGATGTAAGTAAACCTATCGGCTGAATCTATAAGATTAGTATGGCTTTTCCAATATAAAATCAATCCATTTCACTTCTGTCACCCAAGGTTACATTCCTGCCCCACAATAAATTCCAATCCCACGGCTGGAATAGCATTCCTCAATTTTATGTGTTACGCAAATGTAATGGCAGCCAAATAACCAACCTTGAACCCGGAGGAGGGTAGGATGTTATTTGAGAGTCTGCCTCGTGCTATGCTCCCACTATATATGTTATAAATTGATTATAAATCTGTCACTTTCATCGCAGGGAGATAAATAACTTTCTTTTGAAAATTAGCGACCGGGAAAGCAAAATATTTAAAACCAACATTTTAATATCAAACGCTTTTATTTCGACCGGGGGTGTCTCAAAAACAACACCAGGTTTTGAACCGAGGTCTCTCAACCGAATGTCTCCCTGACTTCCGAAAAAAATCTCTTCCCTAATCACTTCATTTCCGAGTGAAATAGTTATCGCATTCATTACGACACAGCTTCACACCCCATCCGTATATAATAATAGGAATATAAAAATAGGAGGGGAGGAGGAAACTATATAATTGGCGCCTTATAATTCGCAATGAAACTATAATTAAGTCGAAATATTTTTATAAGTAATGTGCTGATTCGGAAAATTAAATACTGCAGGACAGAAGCCTTACTGCAAGTGATTTCCACTTTATTTTTCCCTGGGATACGGGTGGAAAGAATTCATCCATATGAACAATTCGATCGTACCACGACTATCTTTTGGGTAAAACTGTGTTTTCATTAGATGCTTGCCGGACTTGGTTGTTTCCATATTCCATATTTTGCAGATTGGGGAGGAATGGAGACGACTTTCATATTTATGGACCACCCAGAGACAATAGGTCTGAATAAATGATTTGAAGATTTCCCGGCGAATGGATGCGTAAAAAAGATTCTTGGGTCTCCATCGGGGTGAAGGCGTTTATGTGCACCGACCTCTCGATGACCGAGTCTGCTATTATCTCTAAAGACACCCTGAAGACGATGGCAGACTCAGCCATCGAAACGTCGGTTCACATCAACGCCTTCACCCGGATGGAAACCCGAGATTCTTTCTACGCAGTAGGTCTGAACTTTCTAGATAGATAAATGTGACAAAACTTGAAACAGTATGGAGTAAGGGCGTACATTGAGAACGGAACTATATTGAGTGGGTTACGTCAAGATCCAAGTCGGACAGGAAGTAATATACTTTTAAAGATGTATGTATATATATAGATTATAGTGATAAAGTGTGCCGCCGTTTCATTGACTACCCTTTTTATTCAGGCGTATCGTGATCCACCCAGGTGTCATCCCCAGTTATGATACAACTCATCACGATCTTCATTGGACTGAGCCAAAAACTGCATCGCGTTGGCATGACGTTTCATTTTCTGTTGATTCGTCAGAACGTTAGGGAATGGCCTCACTACGCATGGAAGAAACATTATCAGGTTTTAATTTTTTGTACACTTCCATAATTTCATTCTCATAAAAAAACTTACAAATCACAATAAATACGTTACCACGTGATTTTAACCGCACGCAATAAAGTTCTTGAACAGGATCATCCAAAAACTGGTGCCCCGATATGACAAATGCCTGAGCGATAAGGTAAAAATTACGTGGGAAAATAACATAATGTTTGTACTTCACGACACATTTTATGAAATTGGTTTCCATACGCTCTCCATTGCTTAATAATCAAACAGAACATATTTTCTTGATGACCTCCTCTCTATAAGCTTACAAGAGACTGTTTCGGCTACTTTATCTGCGGAAGAGAGAAAAAGTTGCGGAGGAACCATTCTTTGGAGGTTTTCAGAGTAGTTTTTCGAGATTAATGCCCTTTTTGGGCACCACGAGAGTTTTTGTAACGATTTCTTCGCCAAAAAAAACAAAATATCGAGGAAGTCCAACGGTCCCCGTTAAAGTTGACCTCTTTTCCAGCGGACTTCGAGCCACGGACAATTAGGAGAATTAAAAATTTCCGTCGCTTTTTTTCAGGAAAGATCACAGAATTAATAAAACAGAAATCCAAGGTCGGATAAAGGGTCATGGAAAGTTTGTATAGTCTTTGTGTGTGAACAAAAAGGTTTCCGCTCATTGGATATTCACTACCACGAGGAGGGATTCAGAGCAGATGTAATCGTAAACAATGAATGGAAACTGATTGGTGCGGCCTCGTTTGGCTCTCGGTCAACAACTGGTCCGAGAGATAACGTCCTTTTCCACGCCGCCCCGTTCTACTCGAAAAGTATTCGACAAGCGTGGGGCCAATGGATCACTGATATCCGTGGGCGAGGATACGGAGATAGAAAAAGACCACATGGTCGAAGGAGGGGAAAACAAATGGCATGGCAAACCTTTGGACGCGTGGTCTCTTCCCGCTCTCGCCTTCTCTTAGGCACTCATCGCCTGAGAAGGAAAACAAAAGAAGTCGAGTGAATTAGATGACTATTACGTTATTAAGTTGCTATAAAGTCCTTCTAAGTAATGTTCAATAGTCCCAAAAAAAAGCTGATACACTTCAGATAGTGCCTGATCAATGTGAAAATATTTTTGGAAAATCTATGCTTGACTAAATGACTGGTATGCAGGGAAATGAATATTTCTCGCAAATATTCGCCGTGCCTTTGTTTGCAAGTTTTTGTAAATTTGGAATGCTAGATATTGGTGAATTTGGGCAGTGAATCTAAGTGAAATTAACGCTCTTTTGATCATTCAAGTGCAATAGGATTTCCCGTAATTCAGTATTTGGAAACTCAATGGTGGACCCACTTATTGGGATAGGTACATAGACATTTCCATAGGTTTTGTAATTAAAAGTTATTCCCTAGGTTAACTCAAATATGCAGGCCATTATAACAATGAACTCAATTGGCGGAATGTGCGTCGTAACGTATTGGCGAATACGATATGTGGCATGACTTATTTTTATCATTTATGATTTTTATTACGACTCGTATTGTGCAGCGTAGAGCAGCTAGATATGTGAAAGGTTGTTATGACCAACGTAGCAGTGTTACAAGCTTATTGGAAGAGTTAGGTTGGGACACACTGGCTGAGCGAAGGTTGAAGTACAGGTAAAATCTTTTAGGCATATTTTAGGAGGATCATTTCAAAGATGAGATCAGAAATATATTACAGGCCCCGACATACTACGGTAAATTAGATCATGTTCATTAATCAGAGAGTTATGATAACTAACGACAGATTTAAAATGTAATTTTTTCCTCGCACAATTAGAGATCACAATAAATATAATCACGTGTCCGAAGTTAGTAATCAGGGTAGTTAGTGTATAAATGTATATTTTCTTGCTTGTATTTATAATGTAGTTCCTCGTCTTGACCTTGTACTTTGTAAGGACATTTTTTAGCTGTTATGCATGTTTGTTGTTAGCAATCTGACATTGTCCAGCATGTTTTGTTGTTCTTGTATTAGGTATTGCATGATAGTTTCTTCTTTTTGTGCGTATTGTTTGACTTTTATCATGTGCATTGAGAGTGCACGTGAATGTATGGTGGCGGGTCACCCCCTGCCATACGCCCTTGTGAAGGCTTGCAGGGTATTGTGTAGATGTAGATGTATAAAATTGCCTTCGTTCAATTATATTGATTGTAGAAATCCATTAGAGACTACTAGCCGACCTAAGGGGGAAACAAGGTTTAAAATGCAGGTGATGCCTGAGGACACATTCAGACAAGCTCAAAGAGAGTTAAGTCGTTGATTAACAACGTGTAAAGTAGGAAGTGACAAAATAAATAATACGCTAGATGAAATATTCAAACGTGTTGAAATAGTCTGGAAAACCTCTTGCACTTCAATGCTTTGACTATTTAGAAGTCCCTCTAAAGGGGGAGGAACTCCTGTTCCGACCTTGCACTTTGTGACGGCATTTATCGTCTGTTTTCATGCGTGTTTGTTGTGACCAGTCTAACATTGTCCCGCATGATGTGAAAGATGATTTGCTATTTTGTTTTGCATGCGAGTGGCTTCCTTCTTTGAGTAATATACGATACGACTATGACTCCTAACATTTGTATTTGGGAGTGCATGTGAATGTCTCGTGGTGACTCACCCCCTGCCACACAATCTTTTGCGGCAGCTTGCAGGGTAATACGTAGACGTAGATGTAAAAATGCGAGTTGATTGCCATTGATGATATGCCATAGCTTTCTTAACTTAGGAATTCAAGTCGATAACGGAGAAGACTACGTACCATTTCTAGGAATGGAACGATAAGTCACATCAAACTAATGAGTGTGGAATGGATGACGTGTGAATTTTCGTTAAACTATTGTCATTCAACGCAATGAGGAAAGCAAAAACGATTAAAAATAAATTAATTAAAAATAAATTTCCGTTCTCAATGGCCGAGGGCGGGTTTAAACTATTTTATCCTCGGCAAAAAAAACTATTGATTCCTTCAAAATTTTTCCCGTTCTGTTTCGATTTTACTTTCGAACAAAAAGTATCCCCTAATTACGAGACCATTTATGGAAGGCAGCTATTGCTAGGGCATCCCCTTATCTTTACAGCGCTGGCATTCCTGAACTGTGAATCCTCGGATCGATATAAACATAGCCCTCCCGCTCTCCGCTAAGCGATCCCAATGACTTTTGTGACGCAACCTACTACGTTCCAGAAGAGAGAAAGAAAGAGAGGGAGAGATCGTTCCTAGAACGGAGCTCAAGAAATTGTCGTAATAAAGCCATTTAAAGGGAAGAGAGAGAGAGAGCTATGGAAAGAGATAAAGATACATAACATCCGTCATTTTTTTTTCTAGGCCGAGTCGCAGTCAACCATCGTTACGACAAAGTTGAGAGAGCAGTGGGATAGAATCAGGAGGCTCTCTTTTACGGCGTGGCTCGAAAAGGAGAAAAGAATTCTCATGAGAGCGCGTGTGCGTGGCCATGTAGTTTATCACCCGGCCGGGACGAGACAACGAAAGGAAACGCGTGTCCGACGATTGGGGTCGGTTTACCTAAAAGGTCAGATATTGGATCAGAAAGTTGTTTTTATCGGAGTTGGTGGGTTCGGTACCGCGAGTGACGAATGACGACACTTTTATTATTCAATCTATTCTACGGCTCGAGAATTAAGTGATAATAATTATGCTGTATTTTATTCAGGCGAAATTAGGACCATGAGTTCTTACATTTGACCGTTTCACGATTAAATTGATGGACGTCGAGAAGAGGACAATTGGTGACGATATTTACCATTGTTTTGTAAATGTTCAGGGGGGAAGTGAATCTTTTATATATTCTTTACTAAAATATTCCCTTAGTCAATTCTAACGGCTTTAATAGCTAATGCTGGATGTAATAAACGGTCACAATTAAAATTTATAACACGTGAATTCAATGCTACGTGTAACGTACCCGTGTGCTAGATAATTTAGTTATAAAAAATTTAATTATAAATACATGTATGCATTATATATATTATGTATATGTGTAATAGATCGTGAGATATCCCAGTGGTTAAAGTGCTTGGCTAATGAATGGTGTACTCGGGTTCAATTCCCAGTGATTCCTTTGGTTGCCTCCAGCTAAACTCTATTGTTGAAAACTGCAACAGAGTAAAACATGCTGAGTAGGCGAGGTGAAGTATGAAAAAATAGAGATTTTAGTAAAAAATATCCTTAGGTTAGAATGAGGGTGGGTAGGAAGAATGCGGAGGTGAAGGGTAATTGTTATAGGGTTATGGGACAGTGGTTGTTTGTCGAGTTCATTAAAAATCCAGTTTTAACAGGTAAATTATCAATCGTCACTCTCTACTATAATAGGTAATCTAACTTTTGGGGAATTTTTTATTTGATTTGAGGCTCTTATCCCACTGTTAATTCCACATTATATCAATGGTATTATAACTCGAATAATTATTTCATCTACGTAATTACATTCAAAATTACGTAGATAAGCAGTACGAAAAAGCAATTGTACAAGCGTAATTCATTCTCCAGTACGACTCTTTGCGGGTATCTTCATTTTCTACACAATTTTCGACAATTAAGAACGAGAGTGGTTGCGAAGTCCTTCAAAGGGATACAAATAAAATAATAATAAAACGCCTCTATTGGGGCGAGGTTGAGACTAAAATAGTCCCTTCTTCTGCCCAAACCCTAAAAATGACAATTGAGTTACTAAAAACGGGATGGATACAAATGTTAGCTAACGTGTATACATTACTTTTAATAATAAGATTAATACGTCTAATAGAGAGTACAATTTCTTGGTCATATCATCCCAAAATGTGATATATGCAAATATTTAGGTGTATATCTAACGAAGGATTTATGGTGGGGGACGAACGTGGAATACATGAGAAATAAAGTCTTTAAAACTTATACGCGGTGATGAGAAACCTTAAGGGGAGCAATGCAACCACTAAAGAATAGGCTTATAAGACCCTAGTAATACCAATTTTAAGAGGAGATAGTTTCCGTCGTGACTTGGTGGAACTGCTTCATGATTAAATGAGACACAAACTTTGTAATTCCACATAAATATATTTTCCACACGACCCAGGTT
>WURS02466623.1:0-30082 GCA_011762765.2 Rhinocypha anisoptera | reverse complement strand
CGCAACAACAATGTTTTGTTTTTTTATTTCTTTTGCCTTGTCTGGTGTCTACCTTCCACCGTTGGCTCTCTCTCTCTCTCTCTCTCCCTCTCTCTCTCTCTCTCTCTCTCTCTCTCTCTCTCTCTCTCTCTCTCTCACTGATCTGGTTCGCGACCAACAGCTCCAAATATAAACAACACATACACGCCATGTTGGCCTCCTGCCGGTGAGCTCGCGAGTGATTGTTGTTGGGCCGAGTTTTGCACTTGTTTGGCTTTGGGCCGATGGCTCTGGGCAATTTTGGTGACTGTCGGTGTGAGGCGCGCGGGTCAGAGGACAACTGACAGGCCATGGGTGCATCCTCTATTTGGTCGCGTCCACTGTGACCGAACTGGCGCGTTAGTGGCCAGGGGTGGGCAGTGTACGGTGGGAGCCGCTGATATCGCTTGTCGGTTCGATCTTGTGTTTACTTATTTCTTTCCCCATCGTCATCGTTGTGGCTTGCTTTGGTATGGAAACAAATCTAATCTGCAAATTGCTTTCACCAATTTGATCTCGGTGATGATGCGCGATCCCGTGTCGCGTTGTCTCATGCGTGCTCGCGTTGTTGTCCTGCTGGTTTGTTTATGCTTTTCGATGGATAGCTGTCTTTGCTACAGAGGCTGTTGTCACATGCGATTTGTGTTGGCACTCTTGTGAATTCTATTACCAGTGCCCGATGTCTCGCTTTCTGTTTAGCTGTCTGTAGCGCCGTCGCCGCGCGCCACTGATGATGATGATCGTCTCCACTGCCACCACTGGGCGCTTCATTGCAAACTTTCTATTGTTGATTCTTGCCTTTATTAAACTGGTCGAGATGAGGAGATAAATTGGAAATGAACAGAATGACATTCTGTTTTCATTTGGCCTGACTGCCAACTTTTGTCTTTGTCGCTGCCCCCACACGCACCCGCTTCCTGCGAGCGTCTGTCGTCGTCGATGGTCGTTTTGTTTGTTTGTTTGTTTGGTCGGCAAAGTGATGCGTCCGTGTCGACTGTCCACCCGTTGTCAGTGCCTCTCTCTTGCCCACTCTCTCCCACTGTCCACCGCCACTAGCCGAGTTTGCCTGAGTGGCATTATTATTCCGGCGCGATGCCCAGTGCGCGTCTTGCACCCGAGCACTCTCTCGGTGTTATTCTCTCTTCGCTACCAATCGCCTCCCTGCTTGCCATGGCTAGCTGCTTGTTTTCCTGTGCAGTACTGTTCTCATTCTCTCCTCTACTCAGACTTGTTATTTGCTTGTTGTCGTTGTCAAGCCATGAAAAATATCTCATTTTCCTCTTGTTGTTGTCCTTGTTGTTTGCTTCTACTTGCTTGCTTCTAGCACGCCATTGCAGCGGTGCTTGTTGTTTTCATTCCGGTCGCTTGCTCCCTCTCCACCCCCATCACTCGCTGCGTCTCTGTATCTTTGGCAGAATCTCGCTGGGTTCCCTTTAGCTCGTTGTGGCTGCCCCATCTGTCCATCCATCCCAGTTCCTTCTCACTGGTGTTTGGCAGTAAAACAATTTATTTAATTATTTATTTATTTGCTATTATTATTTGCTTGTTGGTTGGTGGGTCTGTAGTGCGGGATGCGTGCAGACTGATTCTGCCCATGCTCCTAAGTGAATGGCGTGGTGAGAGCACACCAGTGCGATCCATTGTTACCAGGATCAGATCTGACGCCATCAGTGTGCCAGCGTCAGCTACTCTGTGCTGATGTTAGTTGCAAAAGAAGCAAACAAACAACGAGACAACCAGACAGCCAGCATGGAAGCTAATAATAGTTCGGACAATAAACAAGGGCACGGGCACAGACACACCACCGTTTGGGCCTGACACTGAACAGACTCGGGCGCGGGCGCAATTTACTGTCTTTACTCATTGCTTCATCCTCTTTCAATCTCGACCATGCTTTGTGCCAAAGCACATGCGTTCCAGCTGCTACTGGTGGCTCCAAGTGACCAGAATTAACTGCTTTCGCGGAAGGGTTTTGCAGAGAGACACAATCACAGCAACAGTAGTGCCTCAGTCCTCTGGTGTTAGAAGCCGGTGACGAGAGAGGGACCATAGAGATAATTTTTTAATCAATGACTCTTTTACTAATATTTGATTTTTGAGAAGTCTGGGGAGTTCTTGAATTGAATCAGAAGTGAGCTAGGTAGTTGTTAAGCACTGAAGTGTAGGCTTACTCACTGTAGACAGCCCGAAGGTTTCGGTCAGTGGTGAACCTAATAGAGCAATCGGTGTGGTGTGGGTGGCGAACGTGATAGCAATTAGCAGCTCGTGATGAGCAGCGGAGTGGGCGGCTATTGCCTCTGGTAACTGATCAAAGGGATGCAAGTGGCACCAGCGCGCCATGGCGACACTGGTCAATGGGTGCTCGCCGCACACCTCTGCATGTGTGTGTCTCCTGTAGACTGGCCACTGCAATGTCTGTTTATGCAATAGACAATGACAATAAAGTTGCATCACTTGGAGACTGAGCCGATGAGGGCCACCCAACTCGGATGCCATGGATTGAAATGGACGAGCAGTGCGAGTAAACAAACAAACAGAGCGAAAAGGAGAGGGGAGTGAAGCATACGGCCCGCTCGGTTGCCAAGCAGTGTTGGTGTCGGTGGCGGTCTGTGGCGGAGCGGCGTGGGACAACAAACGTGCACGCTGTCAGCAAACAAGGCGATAGAATCAATGCGCCCAATTGATGCGGCCAGCTCGCCTCCGGCCGGCCACCGGACAGACCCGGACAGTTCGAAGCATTGTGTCCTGTGCAAATGTTTCGACTGGCGCGCACGCCGTGTCCAAACAGACAAACAAAGTTCTGCAACGCATGTAGTGTGAGACTGGGAGCACCGGACAAACATTTGTAAAAGTTCGCCTCCAGTCCAAACACAACACCATTGCTCTAGTGAGACGACGTCTAGCAGCATCTTGCGAAAATTGCCAGCCAGCCAAGCAGCAAGCCATTTCAATTAAGCAACGGACTGCACCAGGCGCCACAGCTTGGCTATGCGTGTCTCCTCTCCAGATAATAAATATTTGTCTATTTATTTTTGAATTATTTATTAATATTTACTTATGAAATACATTTTAATAAATTCATTATTGACTGGCGAAGAAAGCAAGGAAAGAAGTAGGCGCTAGGGTGCCGAGTTAGAACACACTCGCCACTCGAGGAACCCTCTCCCGATGGCAATCATCTCGGCGCCACTGCCACTGCACTCTTGCTATCGAAATTAAAATTTGTCCTCGTCCTCTATTGACAATTAGGATTTGGCTCGCCATGTGTACACATCGCCACTGACAAGAAGAGGGTGGAAGAAGTGCAGTTTTGTTTGTTTGTTTGTTGGCTCGAGAGTTCTAGCTAGGTGTAGACAGCCTGGTGGTGGCACTTGGAAGTGTTCACCTCGAAGCCCACCATTGCTAGTACCCTCATCTCCGTCCATACTCAATCATGCTTGGCGGCAATTGCGATTAACATCAATTAGTGAGCACGCACATTGCATCTTGACTGTGGATGGTTACAATGTTTAGCGGTTCAATGTTGTTACAATGTTCAATACAGTTTTATTCAAAATCGTGATGTTGAAGGCGGAGGCAGAGTGAGATGGAAGTGAGAAGTGTCATCTGGAAGGTGGGGGCCTCTTCCAACTGGAACCACTGGAAAAGACGCCTGGCCAGTGAACGGGGCGCCACTTGGCCACCCAACAAGTGTTGGTGCGGCACACGCACCAACTGGCCAGTGGACCGAGCAGGGCGGCGCACCACTCGCCACTTCACTGCACCCATTTGGAAACTTACCGACCAGTTGTCACTAAGCCGCCAACCAGACGATGGCCGCGATTTATTTCCCTTCGAAGAGGTGCTTATGTGGAATAGTTCTAATATTGGACCGCATTTGATGGGGACTTACTTGCGAAAGCCTTGCCATTACTGTTCACACTGCTATATACATGTACATGCTTCCATATACTTTTTATTTTTTATTTTTCTTTTTATATTTTGTTCAACAATCTCAGTTTTGTTGATTTATTCGATTAGAGTTATGAGTATTTTTTTCAACTGATATAACCTGAAGCGAATGACCAGTGCACATGCGACACGAAGCTATTTGAAATGCCACCTTTGGTCGTTGCCGAGGTCATTTTTGGTCCATTCGTTTGTCTATTTCTCTACCGGTTTATTGTCTATCATTTATTTGATTTGTTTACACTCCCATGCACACGCTTCTCTCCCTTTGTTTGTTTGTTTGGTCAAACGATAGATATCTTTCAAGTGTGTGAGACGATTGAAGAGGCTAAGATGGCGAGTGAAGACATGACGTGCGCGTCCGCCGGACAGAGGACGAAGCCAAGAGGATTGCCGAATCGAGTTGTTTGTTTGTTTGTCTAGTCGAGATGGCATATCGGAACCAACCGAGTGGCGAGTGCCAGTGCCAGTACGGGCCGCTTGGGTCACAAGTTTGATGGAACTGTAGACTGCCTGAAGACTTATTTGAGCAGCAAGAGTTGCACCGGGTTTGCATTGGCCTGCCAGTGCTAGTAAAATGTGTAAACAAAATCCGGATATTACCGGAGAGGAATCCAGTGGTGGCGCGGAGGCAACCAGTGAGCCCTGCCAGGAGGCAAACAGCAGGCACACGTACGCAGCGCGCAGACACTTTTGGCGAGTTTGTTTTGCTTGTTTGTTGTTTGTTTGTGTTGCTGTCGAGACCACGATGGCGACGGCACTTGGCTCGCCGCACTATCCCTCCGGACCATCCGACCCACCGACAGACGGATGGACGGACTACACTCATCCTTTTGCCCAATATAATTTAATTTGCCTGAGCCTTGCAGACTTGCCCCCTGCCTCGCCAAGTGCGTTCTAGCACCCCGACTCTTGTCGCTCTCGTTTCGTGCTTCACACGCCAAATATTTGGCGCTTGTTTGTTTGTTTGTTTGCGACGCTCTCCCCACGCTCGCTTTATCACTAAGCCATGCTAATTTAGTTTGGCAGCCCGAGCACCATTTTTGCTCCTGGATTCTTTTTCCTCCCCACCCGACTCGCTCAGGACTGTGGGCCCTCATCAAGCCTAATTCCGCGTCGAATTGGACAATTTGTCTCTTTCCCCTTGAAGCTAGGAGACAAACAACCCCTGCCCGTTTGGTGTGCGCAATGTCCCGTGGTTGGGCCACCGCACCATCATCGGCAAATGTTGCAGACTCCGATCGGTTTGTTTACGTTCGGCTTGATGGTTTGTTTCCATTAATTCTCTTGTTTCGATTACTGCAGTGGCTTCACTGCTGGCGATCGAGTGCTTGTCCTATCTGTGAAAA
Organism: Rhinocypha anisoptera; assembly: GCA_011762765.2. NCBI lineage: Eukaryota > Metazoa > Arthropoda > Insecta > Odonata > Chlorocyphidae > Rhinocypha > Rhinocypha anisoptera. The sequence goes on along the minus strand of WURS02466623.1, from coordinate 24,767 downwards.
TACTTTAATTTGATTCCAAGTGAAGCAAATTTTCGTTCTGCAATCAATGACAAATAATACATGCGTGGCATCGTCTGTGGACAAATCAATCAGTGATTCTCTCTCTCTCTCTCTCTCTCTCTCTCTCTCTTTCTTGAATTGTGAAATGCGTACTTTGACCTGGGAGGTAACCTGGAATGACAGGCCTCAATCTGTGGAAACGTCCTTGAGCAGTGGTGCTTACCTGCCATGCACCCTCTCGTGATGGTGTCGGTGTGGGACAGTTTCGCAACTACCGTTCACTGGTAGTGGCAACTTAAGCAACACTATCCCCATGCTTACTTCACAGGCGCGATCGATCCACACTTGTGAGGCGCGCATTGTTTACGCAGCACACGGTTTCTAGCCGTTGGTCTGTACCCTCGTGCCACGATCGTGGGTCCGTCTCGGGCGTCGAATGCTAATAGCTGTGAGACACGAATCGGAGCTCTGGGTAGCACGGAACGCTCTTTAGTGCGTCATAGAGTGACCCATCATACTTGTCCCAATCGACTCACCACACTGGGAGAGGAGAGCCAGCGACATCTCGGGGCCATTGTTGGTGCCCTTATATACTGCCACCCTCAGTTTCACTTCCTGTCCATTTCCTGTTGCAACAATATGTCGCGATTCGATAAAATCGTTCCAGTACAGTCGGCACACTAGAACGATTGAAGCAAAAGACAAGTGTTGTCTTTGTTTCTGTTTACATGCATCTCGCTCGTAATCGCCGCTCCATCACTCCGTCTCCCTTGCTATTGTCTGTGAGACTTCGTGCTTAACTTGACGTGATGTCAGGGCAAGTTTCTAATTAAAACCAAGTTTGCCGAATGTTGCTCGACATTGCTTATTCTATGCCACTTACATTCTTTGGTTTGTTTGTCGCGCTTGTCGATTGAGTGTGATAACCAGGCGCAATCAGCTCCAGAGTTTTCACTTTGTAGTGACACTGTAATTTTGCTGTACTAGACATTTTTCAATATTTACTCGTGACATTAATTTATAAATAAGTATTTTTATTTAAAAAATAGCGCTATCTTTGATTTTTTAGAAGTCTGTAGTTGATTGCTTTAATGGATTGCGCAATCTAGTCGAAAGGGTACAACTTCATATAGCCACATGAATGAATTTGTTAGCGAGATCTCGTTGCTGATGAAGCAGTTCAAAAAGTAATTGATTATCGATGCGCCGCGTGTTCTCGACCCAATGCCGCCTCACACGCCTAGTGGTGATGCTCAGGTGGGCGGTCACCGCTATCTGCCGCTACCACCGCGCCATGTTTCACTTGACGATTGCACTGATAATGTCACACTGAACTGCGATGATTGATATGGTCTTTCAGGTCTTGTTGGTTATTTTAAATAGTAACTTGACTACTTCTACAAAAGTTTAGTGGCTAATAGCATTTGTCGCTGGCTCGCAACGTGTACTCTCTTCACTCATTGCATTTGCAGTCCGCCTCTCTTTCTCTCACTTTCTGTTTGTGTGTCTGGTTGCGGTGATGATGATAAAAGAGGAACAAACTGGTTAGAACATCACACCACTGGTTAAGTAGTACGTTTACTTTGTCTCGCCGTGTATCTATTCGCAAAACGTGACAATGAGATTGGTAATGTTCGCAGAGGTGAGCTAACGCAATCAATTCGCCCAGTAGCATCTCGGCACTGATCAGTGATCACCATTGCACCCAGTGGTCACACTAGACCATTGCCGACAGATGGCACTGGCATTTGCTTTTTCTTGAAGTAAGAATGCCATCACCAAAGTGGAAGCCGCTGGGCATTGAGAGTGAAACTAGTGAAAACCCCACTCGAAACATGATCGTGATGCGGGATTGGTGAGAACGAGATAAGTGGCCGGCACGTCATAGCCACGCACGCTACTGCCACCGGCAACAGCTGAGTTCCATTCAGTGCTCATGTTGTGTGGCATGTAACCCTCATAAAGTGTTTGGATCGAACCAGACTGCGTCCACTTGAGTTGTGTCAGTATCGAGGTCAGCACTTCGGCGCGACCTGTCTGCTGTCATCGTGCGCGCCTCACTGGACTTCACGCTCCGCATTCGTTTTTCATTCGCACCAACATTGAACTGTTTACTGCTTACTCGCCTAGCTTCATTTCCTCCCTGTTGGCCATGATGAGAAAGTGAGGTTGATAATTTGTTGTTGTTTTCAATGGACACCGCTGTACTGCTGCCATTTGGTCATGCACAACCTTGAGAGCTGTACACCCTCAATTTTCACTGCTACCTCTGAAAGGTATCGAGCTGAGCTGTCACTTAATTGGCGCTATGCTGAGTCTGTTTATTTAGAATTTTACCGACGATTGTGATTTGTTTATCTGCTATTAGACCGCTGATGCCCGATATCGATTTGGTCGATATATTAAAGAGATTAGTATTTACAGTGTGTTGACTAACACCATTCACATTTAGTCTGTTAATTATCGGGCGAGCCGACACCTTATCGAATCAGCGTTTTATGCTACTAGAGGTGGTATGGTTAGAGTGCATCCCCAAATTTATGAAGAATAGACCCACAATTGGTTGCATATCTATTTACCCTTCTACCTCACACGACCATGACAGTAATAATGGCGTTGGCGCTTTTAGTTGCTTAGTGCCACTTCTGACACACTCGGTGCAGTGTCCACTATAGACACTGTAGACTTGACTAGTGTCTCTACTGTTCTAGTGAGCAAAGTATGCACCGTGCGCGAACAATACACCATTTTCAAGGTTGACTCTGTTGGTCATACGCTATTACGAGCATCGAGCTCACCACTGTCCTTGCAAGGTATCATTTGAAGCTTTACTTGTTTGCTTGTGTAGAGCTAAAACACGTTCGGTGTATCAGGAATTGTCACTTTCCCCGCTCCAACTTGGCTTTACTAAGCATCTTAATTTGGATAATCTCGAGTGGACAGGTGTTGCTTGGGCTAGTGTGCACTCCTCACAGTTATTTATTTGCTTGTGTATCTTACGTATCCACCTTGGCTTGTGGTGAAAACGGCACAGAGAGGTGAGTGAAGCACGCTTTCCAAGTGAAGCAGTAGATGTGTAAATCATTGCCGATTAATGAAACTATTTGATGACTTGTCCATGGTGCGGGGTAACACTTAGCCATAACGGTCACGGCAGGAACCTGTTTGTATGTACTACAGCAACATCACGGTGACAGTGAGGCGCGCAACAGTTCTATTTGTTTTCCTCAATTTTTCCGATTCTAGCAACGGTATTAACACTCAATGAGTGAATGTTACCAATACGAGAAACTAGACAAACGGTTCATCTAAAAAAATTGGTTTTGCAAAATGTTTCACCCACTGAAGGTATAGTCACTGGCTAACGCGAGCGTAAATAATGATGAATCAAGGCAAAGAGTTTGGTGATTGGTGCTCTTCTCGCTTGCTACATTGTTGCCACGCGTTTTACAGCTTGCCATCGCCTCTGGCTCCTCCAGTTGGTCGGTCTTTCCTCATTAATGCAGTCTCGTCTTATCTCTTCGTCTTGTCTTCTTGTTGTTGTTTAGGTTACTCAATTTGCACTTGGTTCGTGCCGGCTAGCATGTCTCACTTGCTACCGTGCGCACCCAACGTACATCTTGTTGATGAGGATTTAACACGATCTCTGCCCAACTTGCGTTTGGTGAACACTAATTTCCCTCTCGCATACATTTTCACTCTTTTTGCCTTGAAAGTGCAATTGTTTTACGCACTTGGAGAGTAGCAGAAGAGAATGTTGAACAAGTAGAATAGAGCTTGGTTCCGCTGGTCGCTTTTCGGTTGTGCCACGCGCTCGTATGTTTTTTTAATTTGCCTTGCTTATGCATCATAACCACTTATTCCTCATTTAATTTCACTGAGAATCCCATTAATAACTGTCCATTCTTATAAGTCATTAAAATCTATATTATTCAATCAACTTTCTTTGCTTAATTTATATAAAAATATATGTAGTTATAAAGAAATACTTTCCTATTCCTATTCATATCAAAATTTGTGTACTTAACTGAATTGTACAGAACGAAGAATAACTTGGTTTTCGTTGAGTAATTTATTTTTGCTATCTGCACTATAGTGTTTCACATTGTCACTACTCGATGACATCGTGATGATGCTTTGCTTGTCGATTGATACGGGAAAAGCAAATACTGCATGTCAGTTATCTGTCACCGTGTTGTGCCGGGCAACAAGCAAATACACACATGAGTGAGCCAGTGCTTCTAAATCCATCCAAGCATCCACTGGACGATTGGATTGGGATGCAATAGAATGGAGGGTAAGAAGGGAAGACAAACACGTGCCATCGCTGGGGAAGGGTTGAGGCACTACCCCACGGGTCACGTTTGCAAAAAAAACACGCGCGCGTTTGTTTTTATATTCTAGTTTCTTCTAACCCTTCTATACAGGGGTAGCACTTTTTAGCCGATAACACGAGTGAACGCTAGACTGCACCTCACCCAGGGGCGATGTGCAAACACACGCGCACGCGGACGCACGCACACAGCACATCACAGACAAGCTGGGTCCATGCCACTCGCTAACCCTTCCTGTCTTATGCAGATTACTCGAGCCGAACCAGTGATCCGCCACTCAGCCATCGCTCAACCCGCGGACGGACGCAACTCACCAACTTTGGTAAATATTTGACTTTGTATTCATCATCAATCTAAATGATTGACTGTCGATTTCGCGCGTGAGCTTCACTGTTGGCTATGCTTCTTGATGCATTCATATTTAGCGAGATGTTTGGGTTAGGTTTCAACGGAAGTTTGCTTCGTCTGAAATGCCAGCCGAAGGCGATTTTCTAGTTTGCCAGAAAAGACTTGTATATCTTCACTACCTGCCTTATCAGAGGAATCTTATGGTGCATGTTTGTAAGAATTCAATTTATAATTAGATTAATACAATGAGTCCCTGGGACGAATGGTGCTCCTTGATATATACAGAGATATACAAGTACCTAAAAATATATATAAATAATAAAGCCATTTAGATTGACTGCCGTGCCGGTTACCGCAACTATTTGCCTCCTGCTTCGCTGACTGATTGTTCCCCATGAAATGACGTCAATGTATCTATGTGCTTCAAACCGAGTGAAGTAATTGAAAAAGATACTTGGTTGTTTGCTTTGCACAAGCGAAACACTTTATTGGTAAACAAAAGTTTTTATCGCAAGCGCTTCAGCGAGCTAGGTGAAAAGGTACGCCTGGCAGCAACAGATGCATTTAGCAGGCTCTGATGTTCTGTACTCGAAACATATTAGTGTGGATGGAGCAAACTGGGCACGCACCCACCACATTCAACCGACACTCTAGTAGATCTTTCAATGCATTGATGCTTTCACCCCTTTATCTGGCCAATAATTAATAACTTTAATGATTTAATCAAACGCTTGCAAGCGTCTATGTTTGTAATTGATGAAGAAGGATCGCTGCAACCAAAATGAGAATTCTTCTGTTGGGCGACGGTGTCAGGACGAGTGCGTGCATGCCTGCTTCGGTTTCAGCAATGCCTCATTTTCTGGTATCTGCGAGCAGTGTACCGCATCCATTATTTTGAGCGGTCGATTTGAATTGATGAATCGAAATGAGCTCCAACCAAATTCGCCATCTAAGGAGAGAAAGGGTTGATTGATTTTGGCCCAGTCTTGTGCCACCAATACTGCTTGGTGGCTCTGGCGCCAGTCCTATCTGGCGCTGATGTCGCACTGATAGCCAGCTAGGCAATGGCGAGAGTGAGCAAACATGGCCAATAGATTCATCTATTAATAATGGGCCCCCATTCGGCATGTATTAATTATCTGTGCGTACGCCAGTGTCAGTGGCGAGCGAGCAAGTGTGCGTACTCGGCGAACCCTTTCGGGCCAGGGACTGCCTGCTTCGCCTCTGCCCGTGGCTTACAGTGACATCGCCCGACACCCACGGGTCGCTCAGTGCCAGGCGTTTTTTGCCACCCTACCAGTCGGGCAGTGCTTGTGTGCCGTGCACGAGCTCGCTTTCGCACTGCCACTGCTCGTTGTCTAATTCACTCGAATTATCTTATTGTTTTTGATGGCCTGCGAGCTGCTAGTGCCAATGGCGTGAACCCCCTCTGCACTTGCATAGGTCTCATTCGGCCTTGAATCGACCCGACTTACTTCCTTTGTTCTAAGCAATTTGAATTTGCAATCTAACCCTCTCTGTGACTCGTTGTCGCTTTTGTTTATGGCAGTGGCGAGCAGTGTGCCTGGGCACTAAGCACTGTCACCAACGGAGTCGAACCCGAGCACCGATTAGACGCTTGGGGGAAGGGGAGTGTGGGTTGAACTTTACCCGAATGGTTTTTGTCCACACTCATCTGTGGCCCTACTGGTGGGGTAGAGGGAGCACATAAAAAACAATCCATCTGAGTTCACTAACCTGACAAGTGGGACTGAGAAAACCGCTTCAGTGGCGGTGCACCGACTAAGTCTCTCGGCACTGGGACCAGATGGACATATGTATGACTCTTACGTCACCTTGTTTATTGGCATCGGCGCACTTTGAGACATGTGCGCCATCCAGCTTGGAGTAGAGTTCCACGAACACTGCTGAGTTTAGTTGCAAAACAGACGATGAGTCTTGACGACCCGCCCGTACCAAGGTGCCATATTGTATTAATTGCATTGTGATGGCTTGCTCTATTATATATCATTAATATTTTTTTCAATATTGCTTCATTGGTGACGAGCGAGACTGGCGATGAGCCACACTGGGGCAGCTTTGCTTGCTTTACTCGATTAAAGTTTTTTCCACTGACGCGACGTCGGTTGGCTAAAATTAGTGTGGATGAGCGCCATGGTAAGCGTTGTACCAGTATTTATGGCTGTGGCATGCCAGTGAGATAAGTGACGAATTTTCAAAAATTGGCTTTTGACTCAAAACTTTGCAATCGTTTGCAAAATATTGTTTATGTGATTGCAGTAGGAGCACGCTTGCTGTCTCGCCACTGCTGTTGCCGTTGCATTGTTGGCGACCCGAGTCGAGTACGCTGGCAACGACGCGCATCTGGTAATGGATGGATTTATGGTAATGAACGCGAAAGAAACTTAAACGCCCGAGAACCGAGTGCCTTCTTGGCGATGACAAGCAGAACTGTCGCTAATGATGGCGGACACAATGGGCAACGTGGCGCTATGGCACTATGGCGCCCGCCACCATTGCACATGTTGATCAGCTGCCGGCATGTTCACTCATGCCTACGCACCGTTGGCCATCGATCACTGACGCTCTACACTGCTTTAAAGCACTTTGATTTAATCGAATACAGTTATCAGTTATATATCATATCAGTTATCAGTACCGAGTGGTGAGCTAGACATATTTTTGCTTGGGTTGTCACTCATTACGCATGGTGGCTCAGTGGCCAGTTGCGCACGTATCGCTGCCACAGTGGTGGCACCCCTTGTTGCAATTGCACTGGATCGCACTATGTCAGGACCGTTTTAGCTAATGACGGCCAATAAGTCGGTGTCGGCACATCGGTGTCTGCTGTCGGCGTCAATTGTGCAGGGCGCCAGTGTGCGTGCTTCGTAGTGTCAAATTATACCTGTTCAACAAGTTTTTGCTAGTTAGTTGCCATTTTCAAGACTCATTTAACCTTGGCAGCGAAATCTTTTGTTTGTCTTTGCCAGATCATGGCGCGCCACTGGCCGCTCAAATGGTAGAGAAAAGCAGCAATTCATTGTGTTGTATTGCAGTGTCTCTGTCAGTGGCTTGTTTGCGGCTCGATCAGAACGCCATGCGGGCGCTCGTGCATCGTGTGGCGCGCGTGCTACTGCCACCACGATCACGCTAATGATGATCGATGCAGAGGCGCTTCGCTTACCTGTCTTCTCTGGACAGGGCCATTGTTGTCTCTCTTGGCACCAAATGGATCTCGCTTGGCAATTTGCCCCTGTGCTTGCCGGATCGCTGGCTCGTTGGCTAATCGGTGATGTCGCACGGTAACACTGTGGCACCCTGCCGTTGCTGTCATTTTCGAACTCACTCTCTCATTCCGCTATTCGGCATTCCGATGCAAATCCGCATGATTGATGTCGCAGTGGCACTTTGTTTACATTCACCCTCGAACTCCTCCCTCTGGTAGCTGCAAATTGATGCCAATTTTTTCCTCATATAATTTGCATGATGATTTTAGACATGAAACGAAGAAAATCACTTGGAATTGAACAACTATTTGTGTTTGGTTGGATTTAAACATATTTTAAATTACTCAATTTCACATTTAAATTAGTTAACAATTAATTTGATTTTTCTATTTATTTTTATTCAATTATTCAATTTATACAAATGTACAATGCTTTAAACAAAAACAATTTTGGATTCGTCAAAGTAAATTAATTGGCAAAGTTGTTTATCTCTGAGTCTGATCTTGTTGACTTTCACGAATTTCCAAGACATGGTGTTTATGAAAATAAATTCAATGTTTACTACTTCCATAAATTACAATATTACAATAATTTTGGATAAGGTATAATTCATTATATGACTCACTGAGGGGGGTCTTCTGATACTCCTTCATTGAACAGTGTTTTTTGATGACTAAATATTATTACATAGGGGGGATGGGGGTAATGAAAATTGCCACTTTTGAGTCACATGATTCATAGACAATCAAGTAGAGGGATAAACAAAGTCAAAAGGATAAAACAAATAGAAAGGACAAGCAACACAAAAAAATATGACAAGATGATAAGCTTTCAATGACTCTGTGGTTGACACGCTCGCTGCAAAGTGTCGCACCGAACCATCAGGAAAATAGCTGACCAGTTTCGGGAAAAATTCTAGTTTGCTGGTGCCCGGAACCTGACCGTCCAGGGTGGACGTACTCCACCGAGTGCTACTCAAATGTCTGGGTGCAGAGTTAGGATTTTTCAATTTATGTAATTAAATGCTGCTCATTCACATTGATAGTGAAAATCACACCTTCTTGATTTATTGATATCACATAGATGGCTTTGTCATAGAAATTATACATATTGAACACATATGTAATTCTTTAAAACGCTCTCAAACCATGCTAAATAGTTGATTATCATGTTTTTAATTATTTGTTTTTTGGGACAAACATACACTTATAAATTTAAATATGAGACATAGCTATAAAAATATTTTTTATACTTTTTTTAAAACCTTTAAAAAGTTCATCTGATCAAGATTTAAAATTAAAATTGATTTGCAAAGTTTTAATTTAAATTTTCATTTAGATATTAATATTTTAAATAACATAGCCTTCCGGTTGATTTCATTTTTTAAAACAAACTTGAGTTTCATTTTTTAAATTAGAGAATTTTTATCTACTCGACATGGCGCTGCCTTAGCTGACTTGCTGCTGAGTCTGAAGATAATTAACACTTTGTCTTTGCATTGCAAGCTACACTAAGCTGCTGCTTTTGCATAGTTTTGATTCTGACAGATTTCGATGACAATTTGCTTGATTATTATTAATTTGGTCCGCGATGGTTATGTGCAATTATCGATGGTGCAGTGACTGCAGTGTGCAGCAGGCCGGTGCAGCGAAGCTCACAATGCAGGCTCCTCACCCATTGCTTGCTTGTCCCTATGGTGCCATTTAAGTTTTACTAAATTGAAAATGCCACCAAGACGAGTGCGATCTTGTCTCGGCCGACTTAGTCCGAGATTTGTTCATCATGTCTTGCTGCCACTGTTTCCCTGACTGCTTGTCAATTAGTGACTGGAAACTTTGAAAAAAATGATATTAGTACGCGACGACCACCATTGTCAGACAGATCTGTGCCTTGATTTCGAAATTAATTTTTTGTTTGATTTCTGAGATTGGTACTATTCTATTTACTTCACTTGTGGTACGTGTGGAATAACATGAAATATTATTTGGTTATTTGAAATTATTTTTTTTCTCTTTGCCATGAATAAATTTGGGTTGAAAGAGTGAATTAAGTTATGTGTGGTTGCTTGCAATTGAAGTGCACTTGTCGCGCTAGGGCCTAGTTGTTATAGCTGGCGGGACTGATTAGCCAGTCAAAGCATAGTGCCTCACCGTGCTCTTGCCTTGATAATGGTCAGGTGGGGCTGATGTCTCACTGGTTATTGGTTTGTTGAGCGGGCCGAGTTGCTGATAAATCGAGTTGTTGTTAATGAACTTATTTGAACTTGTTTATGACCTTTGTTTCTTCAACTTGTTTTTTTTCATGGGAATGTGGGAGAGTCGAGAGATTGTGTAAGGTTGGAGCAGATTACGTTGCCACTTTAAAGAAGTTTGAAATTTTTTCTACATTTTACTATAGTAAGCAACTGTAACTTTCGAAAAGTGCTATGCCTTTCGTTTTCAAATGCAAAGTTTTTTAAGTCTTGTGTATGCTCATCTCGACTATACCATTGACCTCAGTCCGACCCCAGTCCGAAGTCAGTTCGACTTATGATAAAGCGATGCGCCGAGTGACAGTCAATCGATTTGAATAGCAAAGCGATTGGTGCTACCAACCAGGGCGGTGCGAGATAAGTTGACAGAGGCGTCAGTGGCAAGACTGCCTGCCGCATCAAATGGCTTGCCTTAGCGTTACCAACAATGCCGACTGGCCTATAAATATTGTTTTGGCATGCTTTGGGTCTCGTATGGATTGGATGATGCTGGCGTTCACAATCGATGCTGTCGGTTGGTGGGTCGCACCAACGGACTGTACCACTGTACCAATAAAATATCAGCAGCACTTGCAATTAGTGCCACTGCGCGATCGGATCAATTAACAATCTGGCCCGTGGTGCTAGCCGATGTGCACTTTGCGCAACCCGTGCAGAGTATCTTGGATTCGTCCTTTCTTCTCTATCCCTCTTTCTTCTGTTCCATGTTGTACTTTAACTAAATGAATTAATTTTTTTGCCGATCACATTTTTTACTCACTGCCCGACCCAGGGTGTTTTGTTTTTTGCTTTCCCCTTGGCCCACGGCCCGTGCGGCTCATTACTGACGAGTCCCTTTGTGACGTGTCACCGGCCGCGCGCGCCTTGCCAGTAGTACGCATTCAAATTAACCCTTTCACTTCTCTGAGCAGCCGTTCTCCGATTCTACCCAGCAAATTCATTAGGCACACGCGCGCACGAGCAGCATCCGCTGATGCAAGGGCCAACAAGGAAGATTTTAATTTTATTTAATTTCAAATATCCACCATACTGCCATAGATCCGCTGGCACTGGCGCACAATTGCTGCTTTTCTATAGTTTATGTTGGTGGCACCAAATCGATTTTAGATTCAATTTTTATATTCACAAACGTTTATGAATTTTAATTGTTAAAAATTACTTTTTTAAGTAGTCGTGTTTTATGCAGCAGAAATGTCTTGAGAAGGCTGTGCTTGAGTGAAAGTGTAGGCTGGGAGGGTTAGAGAGAGAGCAAGAGGCGGGTAACCCACGGTCGTACGTTTGTGAGCTCCAACCACTACTTGTCTAATGGGTTAGAGGCTACGGTTGGTACTCGCTAGTTTTTCACCGTACCACTCAGACCATCCTAAGTGCACCTCTGTCATGTTAATCTCGACACACACACAAAGAGAGAGAGAGAGTTGAGAGCGAAGACAATGAGTCTCTAATTTTCTTTCCATCGAGCATTTCTTAATTTGCAAAAACAAAGCAACACTGTATCGAATGGTACTGCTTTGTTAATGTTATTTTTTATATTTGGTTCTTATTTTGTTATGATATTTCATTGCGTGTCGGTGACTATGCTCCACTTGTCTTGCACGTTTTTTTCTGTATAATTGCTCCGAGACGTCTTGTTATTCTCATTTTGTTTTTTTCAAATTCCATAAGTGAGAGTTGATTATTAAACATGCCGGCCGTGTTAGATAATTCTATGATTATCTCTTCTTTCATAGTCTAAAAGTGGTTCAAATAAACAGTTTGACATTTTTTGATTATTCATTTTATTTGTCTCATGTTTTTTTGATAACTGAAAACACCACTAGCTTCTACTGAGTAGAAATACGAAGTGGTTTTGTCTCATGTTGGAAAGTTTTGCTCCCAATAGTGCATAAGACTTAAGGCAACATTGAAGTCTATCTGACATTTAAAATTTATTGAATAGATTGCCACCCTCGTGTTCATTTTGGACTGGGATCCAATTAACAATGCAAAGATTAATTCATTTTCTGCTCACATACGCACTCGACATTGATCTCAGACCAAGTAAACCTAAGTGGAGCGGTAGCAGTATTTCACTGCAATCGATCGGCGATGCCAGTCGCAATCAATTCTGCAACCTGCCCGGAAGCTACAGTTTTACACGCATGGTGCCATCAATTTCTGCCAATTCACAGTGTTCCTTGTTTTATTGCAGTTTCAAGTGGAGATGAATGCATGAAGGTGGAACGGACCTAGTAGCACTGGGTCTGCGTGGCGATATGATCGACGGATGCATCACAGCCCAGGTAAGTTGAGTGACACCACTCGCCTCCTTTTCTCTTCCGGGACTGGACTTGTAGTTGTTTGTCGTCTGTCGCCAGTCTGCTGCCAGTCGGCTGCGGCGACCGGCGCCTGTTCTCCGCGCAACCAGCGCTAGCGCTAACCAGAGACGCTGTCTCACCAATAGACTGCACTACTATTCCATCCTCATTGCGTTTCCACTACTAGTAAACAAGCTCGACCACCTGAGATCAAACTAGGCTAAACAAACTGGACTTAACAGATTTGTTGTCATGTGTTTGCGAGTGGTCGCCGAGAGATGACTTTAACATGGAAGCTGCCTCATAGCATCCGGCTGATGAGTTCCAGTCGGACTAGCAGCCTACTTGGTGATTGGTGTTGTGTCACGGCAGTAGATCGGTGCTTGTTTGTCTTGTCCCACCACTGCCTTCGTCTAATTGGATTGTCGCTTGGTTGCGCAACGGGCCGCCGAACCACTGGAAAACCGAAGAGAGGTTTGGGAGCACGGGGCATCGCGCCATCACAAACAACTTTGCTCGGTGGCAGCTATTTACGTTCCATTCTCTTAGGGCGCGAGCAACGCACTTATTTTTGTTGTTTGTTTGCTTCTCTCATTTGGTTCTTTCCCCCTCTCGCTCATCTCACTTTCGCTTGGCACTATCTCCATGCCTTTTATTCAAATTAGATTTTAATTTCACTTTTGTCGCACTGGTTCCAGGCTTGCCATTATTTATTGCAGTCTTTCCCGGAGCTTGGCATACTCGTGTGCTCGTCTCACAATGTGCCTTGCCTGCTGCTGCAAGGCGCTTTGTTTTTACTTTCACTCTGCCCGGACTATCGCGCCTGTCGTGTCTCGGGCCTGGTCTAATTACTCCTGAGAATAAACAAAGCGCACCAGGCGGCCTGTCTTGTCTCTCTACTTCATCTGCTTCTCGCTCACACTTGTCCTTTGCTACGAAGCATCCACTCAAGCCAAGGCCATGAACTGCCTGGGCATCTGAGCAGACTTCATTACCTCACATAGTGGCTTCTGGTGGTAGTGCCACTACTCGGGTTCATCCTTGCTAGGTTCGTTCGTTGGTTCGACATTGGTGTCATTTGCATTCCTCTGCATCACTTAGAATTTAAATCAATTTACTGGTTGTGGCATTCTTTAGCTTTACTAGTATCGTGGTTTACTCCGCACTGTTTTGTTTGACGTGTTTCTGTGTTTGTGGGATTGTGTGCATTTGTTGCACTTGTTTTGTTTGTGAAGTCATTCATGAGTGTCGCTTAGGCTCTAGCTATAGCACTTGCCAATGTGCGGGATGGTGGCGATGTTATGGGGCACACTACACCATATATTTGTCATTCTGCCAGTGGGTCTCTTTGTGGCACCATCTCTCCTCGTTGCCATTGTCTCAGTGTCCAATTTGCATTTTGCTCTCTTTCACTGAGATGTTGTTGCTTGTGTGTACCATGTCGCAGCGTTCGGCACGACTTGCAACCCACGATGGCGGTTTTAATTTATAATTCGATTAAAATTTAAGTTTGTCTTGGCTTTGCCATTGCTAAGGAAAGGAGACATGCGTAAACATGACCCAGAGTGGTTCCAGAGACTCCACCGGCAGCCATCTTTCATTTGGTTGAATTAATCAATTTTGCTCTTGTCAATGTTCTAATCGGTTAATGTTGGTGCCACCGCCGTCGTCGTCTAATGGCTGTGCCACTTTGTTGCACGGTGCCTTACATAATTTGATTTTTATAAATAAAATGATAATATTAATTATGAGGCACGTTTAAGAAGTCAGCTGGGATGGTAGTAGGCAGAAGCTGCAAGTTGTGGCTCTTATGATGAGTAGAGCATTCTAAGCCTGTGCGCACCCAGTGATTGATGGCTACGCCAACATCTCGCATCACTACTGCACTGATCTCTAATGATGGTGACTGATAATGAACGATTAATTAGAGCACATAGGGCTGCTTTGGAGCCGAGACCAGTTGTGTTTCAGTGACACCAACCGGCGTTCATAAGCGCTCATCTTTGGTATATATGGGTTATGGTGCTGCGAGGGTGTCACTGCGAAGTTGCCCGGCTTTTGTTAATTGTTGTGGCACGATCTGCACGATGTCTTGTCTAGTCAAACGGCAAACTTGCAAGTCACATTATCGATTGTTTACTTTCACTGCTTGTTGAATTCCAAGACATACAAATGGTCTGCTCAGATCGATTGTTTTGCACCATTGTCCAACTAGTAAGCGCGGCAATCCAATTGATTTGGCGCCTTTCGCCACGCATTGTAAATAAACACAACAGTGCTTACTAATTCGGACACATCTGCATATTGTCATTGGCGCATCATCATCACATAGAGCCTGGTTTCATTAGCAGCAAAGGCAGTTCAATTTGGCGTGGCCTTCGCTAGCAGTCTGTTGCGTGTGTTTATTGTCTAGATAGAAGACTAGACTCGACTGTGCACAGTGACTTGTCGAGTTGGCACTGTGGGAGCGATTGGCATAATGGACCAGTGAACATTGGTGGCATCACGCCGATTGTGCCATTTGTTTCGTGGCTTGTCTTGTTTAGTTTAGCGCATCAGTGTGCGCTTCACTCGTTACATGTGTGCTCGTTGGAAACCCAGTCAAAAATGACACTCAAGTCGGGCCACGCGACTTCTTTACTTTCCATTGAACTCACCAGCGGATCAGTGGATCATCGCTGCCGGCTATCTGGCTTCGCTGGCTTGAGTTCTACATGAGAACACCATTAGTGTGTGATTTGTTCTACTTGGTGAAACCCAATAAGATTGGGTGTGATTACAATTGACTAGTTTTAATTAATTTGGAATTAGATTTTTTTATTTGGTTGTTTACCGACATGGAGTACACACATGTCTTGTAGGAAGTTGTAAAATGCAGACTCGACCAGGCTCTTCCCCAACTCTACCCAACTGGTTTCTATTGACACTTTTTTTTGTGTGTCGCTCTGTCAGTTCTCGGATTGCCAGACTGGTGTTGATTCAGTGAGGCACAATTAGCCGATATGTCAGTGCGCGTTTTGCATGCCACCGCGTGCCTCTCGTCTTTGCTCATCCCGCCATCTAGGGCGCCTTGCTGGCGCTGACTCGTGCTAACTTAGCCTCTCTTACCCGACAGGCAGCTTACCCGAAGCAGCGGCACTTGGGCACGGGCCATCTCTCTGCGCATCACACCTATCATCCGGCATCGCCGCTAGGTCTGCGGCACAACTCAACAAATATCTCTCGATGCCACCGAACCGATCGTAACAACAACCACAATTTGCCACCTTCGTCTGATATGTTGACACAGCTTCAACTGCAACAACTTTTACAATCGCATCTTTTCTCACCTGAACAACTTCAAACTCTGCAGTTACTTCAACAAGTAACTAGTCAACCCTCAAAGGTAAAATTTTAATAATGAAAAAACTTAAGTAAGATTTTGATTGATTAGATTCATGGAGTTTGTGTAAAATAAATTTTTATGAAATTATTGAATTTAATAAAGAACTCACAAACAAAGTCTAAATTTTGTTTGTATTTGTGAGTTTATTACATTTTTCGCTATAGCACTTTTTTTTCCAGTTGAGCTTCTTATGGAAGCATTTGTGTGGTTTTCTTTTGCAGTGGCTATACATTTTGGCGCAGCTCTTACTAGCAACTACATTAAATTTCTAGTCGGCAGTGTCTCTAACCTCAGTCGCTTTCCTCATTAGTGCTCTGCGGCGTCAATTAACAGCTTGGATAGCCACGAGGTGGCAACTAGTGGTACCTCCGTTCAGCAGCACCACCAACTGATCCAACAATTATCTAATGCAGTGGCTGCGTCAGTGGCCACTTCGGAGTCTTCATTAAACACTGCATCTTCAGTTTCGCCTAGACTCTCGCCTAGTTTAAGTCAGTCCTTGTCTACCAACTCATCCTTGCTCAACGGTGCCTCTAAGTGTTTGACCGAGGGAAACAGCTTACAAGGCAGCTACTCAACGACCAGCAGTCGAAGCAGCAGTGCCCAGGGCAGTACTCCTCGACCGGGGAGTCCAACCAACACGGGCAGCAGTAGCTCGTGCTCGATGCACGCCGCAGTGCCCAAGCAGAATCGTTCTTCGCCTATGCTCGCTTCTCTGTATCAACAGTCAACGCCGACTTCGAGCACGGCAAACATGTCGACTCTAGCCTCTTCGACTTCTGTCTCGATGGGTAACACCCCAGTCAGCAGCCAAAGTTCCCTCAAGCGCACTTCACCTACCCTTTCAAGGCAGCAGTTCGAAATGCATTTACGCCAGTTACAACTGGAACAACAGCAAATCATGCAGCAACTACAACTCTCCTCCCATCGTCAGTATCTACTCAGTAAGACTAGTTTCACATAGGTTTCACTATGAATTTCTAACTCATTTGTTTCCAGACTCATTCCAGCCTTTGATTAACGAATTCATCAAGTCGGTACCAAACGCAGCTAACTTTAGTCAAGAAGAATTATTAGATCTGATTTTGGGCAACCTTACCAATGCTCATGGTCAAGGGAAGACAACAAACGGGCTAGTCTCAATTGGCAACACTTTGGCAGCAGCAGCGGTCGCTGCAGTGACTAACAATCATAGTGCAAATGCCAACAATCAGACAACAACAGTTAACCCACATGCTGGCTCAGCTTTTCGAGCAAATCCATTCCAGGCCAACGAGCCACTGGAACAACTTGCAGGTGATCTGAGCAGTATGCTTGCCAACTTGGATGGGGTCAACAGTGATGCTTACCCAAGCTGCCTCTACCATCATAACATGTGTAAGTGGCCTGGTTGCGAAACCTATTGCGATGAATTTGCGAGTTTTGTCAAACATCTCAACACGGAGCATGGTCTTGATGATCGCAGCACAGCACAGACTCGCATTCAACTTCAAGTTGTGCAACAACTTGAGCACCAGTTGCTAAAGGAGAAGGAGATTCTTTCTGCAATGCTGCAACATCTGTATACCAAGCAACATCGGGCTGCAGCAATGGCGGCCGCAGCCGCGGCTGCTGTGGCTGCACAATCTGGTAATGGGAGCCCACGAAGCACTGCCGAGTCTCAGGCTAACTCTCTAAGAATCGCAGCAGCGGCAGCAGCAGCTGCTGCCAGTGGTCAAGTCACCAATGGTTTGAACGGAAGCAGCAACAGTGCTAGTTTACAACAAATGCTCAAATTGTTGCAAGAACACGAAGAACTAAATGCAGCAATGAACAGCAGTGCTGTGGCACCGTTGCTTGCAGCGGCCAACGGCCTTTCGCCCGAAGCTCATGTTTCAGGCAGCACTCTTCGCTCGGGTCTACTTTCCTGTGGAACAGAAGTGTCCGGCACCGATAGATCTAGTCTTCCCTCACCCAGCTCGCACTCTTCTGCATTGCATTTATTGTCGGGAAAGTCGACGATCTCCTCAACGGGAGCTTCCGAGCTCGTCCATCCTACTAGCCAATTGTTTGAAACGACAAAGCGGAGGTCGGAGAAACACTTTAACAATTCTTCTTGTCACTCTTCACCGATTCTCAATCTGTCGGGCAGCAATACTTCGAAGCACTCCTACCCAAACAGTCCCCTCGGTTCTACCTCGCACAAGTACGATCCCTACGATGACTCTAAGTTGAACTCGAGTGTAACCAGCAACGGTGGTGCTAGTGCTGGAGACAAGCTTTGCAAATCGCTCACCATGTCATCTAAAGGATGTGAATTAAATAACAAGAATGGTGAGCTGGGTCTGCTGCCCACACAGTCCGAATCAACTCGAAGACGCATTGCCGATCGCAACAATATCGACATCTCCGAAGGTATTTGTACGCTACTTTCGTGTCTGTACTAAGTCTACTTCTGTGCAGAGATCTCACGCAACCGAGAGTTCTACATGAACAACGAAGTGCGTCCACCTTTTACTTATGCCTCACTAATCCGACAGGTACTGTCTCAATTGTAATGTTGAAGATTCTTTTCTCGACTTATTTAGTTTGGATTATATAGAGAAGATTATAGCCAAAAATCAGTGATTAGACAGAAGTATAAAATAATGGAAATATTCCTGACGCGATTAGTGGTGTTCCAGTCAGCAGCCAGTCTCGGGAGCCAAGCAACCGAGCGTGGTTTGGAAAGAATTCTATTTATTTCCCAAATGACATCTAGCAAAGTTCGCTAGGACTAAAGTGAGAGATTCATTTTCAATTAAACGGAATATTGGTATAGCCCAAATCAGTGCACTAGGCAGCGAAAATCAAGACAAGTTGCAGTGGATCGCGACAGAAGGAAAGGTTTTAATTTGATTGCTATTTTAAACTCTTTACTCATCCGAGGGGGGAGAGAATGGTTTTCGATTTCAATTTACTTGCTCTAGGTTAAAGAGACGGGCCCGGTGCGAGTAGTTGGGAAGGGCTCTCGCCACGAAATTGATTTGGCCGCACATCAGGGACCCGGCATCTTGCCCTGACACAGCCTGTATTGTTTTAATTAAAAACTATTATCGCCGCCACAATCACTATTGATGTTGCCTTATAGAGCAGACTTGTAAGTTGGCATTGTGATTGATATAGAAAGATCGAGTGACGCTGTGTTTGGTAGTGGTAGTTGCGTCCGACTGTGCCCGTTCGTCGATTGCCTGCGTGGCGAGTTATTAAAACTGTATTTTAGTATGATTTATTTGGCCCGATTGCAACCACTGGCGCCCGCTCCTCAGGGCTCAACTCCACCCGCCGCGGTGCCAGCAGCAGGCCAGTGCCAGTGCCATTATTGTCTCCCAATACAACTGGCATCGGTTTCAGTTTTAATTTTCTTTGTTTAATTTTTTTCTCTGCTTCTATTCTTCATTTTGCTTTCTTTTCTTGCTCACTATCTTTTAGCCAGCATTGGCAATAGCAACGATAATTTAAAATTGTGTTGAGATATTAATTTATCTAGCACACTTGCATTGAATTGAAACGAAGACAAACAGTGAATGGTAGACTGGGAGACTTGAGGGGTGGTGGGCCAGTGAGTCAGAGACACAAAAGCCGCTCTGGCACGGTGCGACTCAATCTTCGAAACAATCGACTTCTACTCGGTTTCTTCCTATTTTTGCCTGTGACATTTGATTAAGCCTTTCTCGTCTGGAATAATTAGGTTCAAACTCTTTTGGTACAACTGAAGTTGTTTTCGAAAATGAAAATAGGATACTCTGGAAAGCACTAGTGCATATTTACACATACTTTGCATTTGAATACTCACAAATTGCCTATTGCCATGTTTCCAATAAAGGAAAGAATTGTTACATGTAGAATGGGTTAGTGACCAGCGCAATTGGCCAATCAATGTGCTCATTAGCTGGTTTATTTAAAAATTGTTTTAATTTATTTGTGAGTATCGTTTAACTTTTTTATTGAATCAAATTTTATCTACATGAATCTAAGTTAAATTTAAAAAAGCGATTTTATATTTTCGAGAGAGTGTCTAAAAATCCAGGTGATATTAATTCAAGCAATTCGAAAATGGGTTGCATCGGAGCTTGGCTTTGTGGCGCTAGCTTTGCTGGTACTTGTATGGTTTATGAATTTAATTAACGCCATTCAGCCAAGGAGACCGATAAGATGCGCTCACTAATCTCGCGCTAGAGCGTCTCTTGTTTGAACCAGGGTCTCTAGCTAATTGCAAACTTTGTTTTATTTCGCAACATGGCCCTTTTGTGAAATGAGTTGCTATCGCGTGTCTCGCTTGATAACAACAAAGTGCTTGGTTTCTTTTTGCGTTATTACAATGCAGTAATGCAAGTTTATCACCATTTAACTTTGTGCTTTACATTAATTTTATAATTAGACTTCATTAGAGTGAGAGTTTCTTCAAAGTGGATTCAATTAATTATTTTTAAAACTTAGATTTTACAGAGTGATGCAATGAACAATGAAGTGTAGAGATGTGGGCTTTAGTCGATCGTATCGATTTCCATTACTCGACTATATTTGACTGACTGACTTTATTCAAAACACTCCCATAGGCCATTATCGAGGCACCCGATAAGCAATTGACGCTTAACGAAATTTACAACTGGTTCCAAAATACTTTCTACTACTTCCGGCGAAATGCTGCTACTTGGAAGGTAATGTTTTTGGTTAATTAAAGAAATGTTATATTCAATTAATGGGTTATATATATACCAGAATGCTGTTAGACATAATCTAAGCTTGCACAAATGTTTCATGCGGGTCGAAAACGTGAAAGGTGCTGTTTGGACTGTGGATGAACTCGAGTTCTACAAGCGTCGTCCTCAGAGACCTCATGAAAAGAATTCAAATTCTGGTTCTGGGTAAGTCTAGAAAGAATGTTGTTGACTATCTAACTTTTTTGGTCAGCATTGAGGACGAATACAGCTCGCTGTGGTCCGACAGCCCCTCTGATCTCATTCCAGCTTCGATACAACAACCTAAGCGTCACGTGGCCAGAGGCAGGCCCAAGCGCAACCCACTAGTCAGTGGTGTCAAGTAAGTTTTTCGAAGGTTACATATCTTTATTCTTTGACACTTTGTCGACAAACGTTACAATGGATAGCAATACAAATTCAATTGGCGTTTTGTCAGCATATTGTTCAAACGGCTCATTGCTTGGTTGATGATTGTAATTGAAGCAATATGGTTTTTTAAATTTACTTTTTATGGCTCTAACAATTGTTTAGAGATGATCGCTTGCTACTTTAATGTGCACAATTGCCAATTGATTGATCGTTAAAAGTTATTAGCAGATGGCGATTTAGATGGACCATAGTTTAGCAGTGGTTGAATAGCTAAGATTGCTGACGTAAGATTGATGATTTCTTCGTTGTCGGTAGATTTCTTAAACCCTTAGTGCGGCGATTTTTGTTCTCTGGCCCAAATGTGATTATAGGATACACTTTCTGTCGCGCAGCAATTGACTCCGGGAGCCAACAAACAAGTAAATAAGAGCAAATTAGCCTATAATAGAGGCAGTGAGGGCGCCCCAGATGGTGCCACTCGGGAGCGAGCGAGAATGCTGCCGGCGGCGACCTATATCAAGTCACTTTGCACCCTGGCTTGTCCTGCTACTGCCGCTTGTTGTGCCGTGCCCAATGCAAAGGCAAAATTGTGCTCTCAGTGCAAGTTTGTTGTTTGCAGTGTTACCGGTAAGTGGGCGCTGGTTAGGGCGAGGTCGCTCTTTCTCTCTACTGGTTCGTGTTGGCTATCGATACAAAGAGAGACCAGAGAAGGGTTGGCATGATGGGCACAACAACAACAAGCAAAACAGCAAGGCAAGAGGAGAGGCGCCATCGACCACCAAAGCGAAACAATGAGACCGTGCGATGCTCAATGCCCTCTCGGCGCGTGTTTGTTGGCTGCTTCTGCCTATATAGAAACTCGAAGAGCCACAATTGGATACAGATGCATCTGCTGGGACGTCCTCTGCCCAAAGTGAAACCAGACGCCACTGGAAAGTCGGTCTTATCTTGTTTGGCTTGGTTGTCCTCCCTCAATGGGCGATGGTGGCAAGGCGATGCGCGCCACACTGTTCCACTACCCGCCATTGGCCTGGTTCATACCCGAACCCACTCTACTCATCTTCCATCCACTGTCTCATAATTGCATGGTTCGATTTCCATTAATGCTAATGATAGATGGCTTTGGCGCTTGCAGCTATTTTACAGAGTCTAGCCGGCAAAGACGAGTGAGACGCTACAAGGCAAGGCAATATGCTTTTCGACGTGTTGTCTTGTTTTTCTATCTCACTGAGTGCTCCCCTGTGTTGCCATCATTGGCAGTGAGCGCCATGTCAGATTGGATGGCTTTATTTGATCAGAAAATATGTTTCTAGGCTTTAAGTAAACAAAAAGCAATTTAATTTTATAATCCGGCTCAGTACTATGTCAATTATTCATGTTTTGATGGGAAGATTTGTTCTTTGGTTACGAGCAAGGGTTTGTGGGTTAGGGCAAGGTACTGGTGGGCGATGAAGTGACTTCGATTGGCTGATTGTGATCGGTCAGAGAGTGCCAGTGGCACTGCACGGACGGGTGGGTGCCATTCATAATCATTAGCCGCCATTAGGGCCCGGCACAACGCCAACAGAGAGCTTGTTGGCTCCAATGCCTCGATGACAAATCACAACAATGTCTTGCCACGCTTCATTATGGCGACAGCAGTCAATTTGAATATCGCATTCTGTCTGTCAATTAATCGAGTTAAAACTTCTATCTCCGCGTCTCCTTAATACCCACTGTCTCATTAGTGGAGACCACTGCACTAGTGACGATTACGCTGCTCAAACATATCATACACAGGGAAGCAGAGACATGCAAAGATATATATAAATAATATAATCATAAATATCAGACTAGTACAGTCGGGCTGGCCTTGTCATTAGTATTCATTAGTCTTTGGGCCCAAGCTCCATTCGATGTGAGCTGCTGTGTCCGCCTCGGCGACATTGTATTGTTATTAATTACAACAATCGAAGCGGCGTCACTTGGCTCTCCACCACTGCATGAGATTGAATCCCAATCGTTATAGTCGACTAGATCTAATGGCTGCCAGATTGGATTCTTATTTGTTTTCATCTATTCCACACTATTTCAACTCATTCATGCACTTGCAAATATGACTTGCGATCTTTTACTGCTCGCTGTACATTGTCAGATTGGAAAAAGGCACTGCGCGCTTCCCAGCATATAATAACTGTAGTTGTCTGGCCTAGTCAACTTAATTCCAAACGGAAGCATTTTTTAAACTGTCGATCCAATTGGATGAGTGACGAGTTAAATGACACGCTTTGCTGTCTATCCCTGCAGAGCAACCGACTCAGTTTCTACATCGATTGCCAATTCTCAGTCATTAACATTCGGAAACGGAAACGGCGCGAGTAACCACCAGCAGCACGCACCAAGCAGTGCAAGCACGGTGGGGTCGTCGAGTGCAATCAACTCGGTACCCAATGCCTCAGCACTGCTCAAGCCATTTGGCGAAGCCACGGTCAACGCGTCTCTCCAAGTGAGTAGTCTCTGAGTTGGGTTCGAATCTCGATACTTATTACTTATTACTCATTGATGCCAGGCACTGACCGAGTCGGGCTTATCGCCCTTTCTCAGCAACTTTTCTCTACCTGGCTCGCTTGATCTCATGCAAGACGAGGCATCGCTATCAGCCAACTCTTTTCTCAGCAACGGTGCCATGTCTTTCAACTCGAATCTCGCACTGAGTCATTCCCGAAAGCGTCGAAGCCCTTCGGTTGAACCACCTTACTCAGAAGACGAAGATGAGGAGATGATGAGCGGTGGCAATTCACCCAAGCGTCCGCTTCTATCTGATCTATTTACTTCTGAGCCATCACATATCAAAATGAGTGAAACTGATTCTGCTCCAGACGTCGCGCGGCGACTCGAGTCGGATTTGGCTCAAGATCTCTCAATTGCCAGCAGTAAACTAAGAGAAGAACTCAGTATCCACCGAAAAGTATTCAAAGACCAAGATTTTGACAAAGAGGACGAGATAAAAACTAGCAAGTGTGGCGGAGAGACAGATGGTGATTTGATCGAGCATCAGACCGCCTCACCTGTCAATATAGAGACTAGCAGTGTTTGCAATGGTCAGGTACAAATCAATGGAACCGATGAATCACTTCTTGAACGTAACGGCGAGTCATGCAATGCACTTACCGATGAGACCGAGTCGGAATGTGAAGACGAGATTAGTGAAAATGGCACAGCAGACACTGTTGGTTTGTGCAAATGATCTTCAGTTGACACAGTTGGAATGAGCCCCGAAAGGCAGTTGAAACAAGAGCCAAGAGCTGACTAGTTGACGAGCCGTACATCGACTTAGCCACGGCCAACTTGGCTTGCCTCACCGATCCTCGCCCCGTGTCTAGTGTTACAGCGGTCCGCCCTCCCGGATTCACTTTGTTCCATTCTACTACTAGGTCCACTATTAGGTCATCTTTTGTTTTTTGGTCAAGCCTTTTGTCGGCTTTCTTGTTCTTAAATGCATTTTATTTAATTTTTGTTTAGTTTGTTTTTTCAATTTTTAGTATATATATATTTGTATTGTGTATAATTTATTATTATTATTACAATTTTTGCCTTGTGTGCATCATGTAATAAAACTGAATTTTTTGTAACATTACCTTGTACGTAATCAAGACAAGATATCAGACTTAAAATAAAAAACCAGATTTACTTAAATTAACGTATTATAACAAGTCAATCGTTATTAAGGTTATACTATGATTTTTCATAGTATAACATAGGGTCATGGATTTTTTCATTTCCCATTGTGGTCAGCTAGCGCGACCCTTCACCCAAGGGTTAATATTGGGAAGAATCCAGCCTGCTTGGCCACATA